>BQNB010003948.1:0-33413 GCA_026074375.1 Tanacetum coccineum | reverse complement strand
TGTTTTCATTTTTCTTTTGCGTCATGTGGTATACAGTTATTAAGTTAGATATGTTTTTAATCTTAGGCGTCCGTGCTTGTTATTAATATGAATATAGCACCATCACTGTGGTTTGTACTGGTCACTCTTCTCTTAGCAAACGTTCCAGAAATCAAGCACAGTACATCTACTGATACTCATTTTTATCATCTTATGCAAACATAATGTGGATGAAATAATTAATAGTTCATGACCTGTTAGCTTTATCTATTCAATGAATGCAGGCACGACGACACTGCACTCCGGATTGGAGAAGGTGGTGGCTGATTTTGTTGGGAAACCAGCTGCTTTAGTTGCTGGCATGGGTTATGTCACTAATTCTACTATCCTTCCTGTCTTGATGGGAAAAGTATGTTCTGCTATATCATTAGTAATATCACTGAAATGTTATAAGTATATCATACTTTATTTAAATTTTCACAGGGAGGATTGATAATTAGTGATTTTTTAAACCTCAACTCTATTGTGAATGGTGCTCGAGGGTCGGGTGCTTTATACTTGCTACAAATTATGTGTTTCAAGTTATGTAGCTTGCATAAGGCTCAAATTTGAGAACGGTGTAGATGGAGTGTGGGGAATGACTAATGATCTGAAAGAAAAATCGTGTCAGCAAGATTAACGTCCATATCCAAATTTTTGGCTGGTAACGGACTTTTCAATATTAATCAAATGTGAGCTCAAAATATCTATATTTTCCAAGATTATTCAAAGTTTAACATAGTTTAATGTTTTAAGAGCTGAACATCGAACAACAAATGACAAATGTCTATAACGATTTCTGCGGATGAAGAAGAAGAACCAATGGCGGAAAATGAATATAAAGGCTACAACATTTTTTGATCTTATTTTTCAGGTGTAAAAGTTTTGATTTTTATTGCATTTTTATAAATCATGCAGATAATAGGGAGTCACGTGATATATTGTTTATGGAGTATTAAGGTACACATACTGGTGTAAACGGTTTTTCTTGGTATATCACTAAATTAAAATCCACCCTCAAAATGCCTTATTTTGTTTCTTGCCTAAATGACCGCAAAAGGTGCTTTCTCAACCCTGGTATAAGCTTCTTACATCTTCCAATATTCAAGCTTCTTACATCTTCCAATATTCGATAATTTAAGCTTATGTATATAGCTACTTCTATTTCCAGTTTTAAGTTCATTAACATGTTTAGCATAACTTAAATGTTCACTAAATGGGGGCATATGAGTGGAATTCAAGGAGATCTAGAAAATGAAATTTCCAGTGGAAAGCTGATCCAATGGCACTCCGTTTACTTGAAAAATTGATCGCATTTGATCCTCTAGAACTGATATCAGCTAAAGAGATAAGCTTTAGTAAAATTTTATGCTTCTCATTTAATAAAATTGTTAACAGCTTCTTCTAGTAGTTACTTCGTATAACAGTTTATTGATATTATGATTTCTTTTTTTATTTGCAGGCCTTGGCAGATCCTACTCTTATGGTTTAGCGAATTTGGAAACTAAACCACCCAAACAGCTGATTTCAAAACTTGAGTTTAAGTTTGAAAGGCGAAGATTGAAAAAAAATGACGTAAGAGAGCTGATTTATAGAAAGGTATGGTCATATTTTATCACCTATAGTACTTTATGAACGTAGCAATCTTTTTATCATTCTTAATTGTTTTATCGTCTTTTGAGCTACGCAGATCTTAGAGTATCACCCACAAATGTTACAAGAGTACCTTCATAGTGAAGAATACGTAAGCTTCATGTATCCAAGGTCAGGATTTAATGTTTCTTAATAAAATTGTAAAGTTGGTGGAATTTTTTTCGACTAATATTTTAGCAAAAAATTCCCTTTGTGTTATCCTAATTCAATGGTATTGACCGTTTCAAGGAAATATTTTCAGATCTTGAGGAGCAGGAAGGCAAGGTAGGAAAAAAAATATCCGCTTCAAAGGCATTACACATCGTTGCCAAGGTAATTTTTCTTTCACGGATGCCCTGAAAAGAATCTTAAGCCTAGGTGGGAAAATGATTATCATGGTACTTTTTGATAATTGTTGTGCTTTTTTTTTCAAATGAGAGCGGATCTGTAATGTTAAAAACGGATTACTGTAATTCTTGTGGTTTTTCTATAAACGGATTACCGTAGTTGTTAGTATATGTTATGGTTCAATTAGACTGTTTACCATATTCACATCATATTAAAAATGCCACACTAGGTTACGCCTTTAAGGGTACAGTACACATAGACATCAGATGGTTTATATAGAAATAGAACGTGCATCACTTAGTTTCTTTTCTGCAACTACTATTATTATTGCATGTTAGGGGTGTTCAGGTAGTAAAAAATATTGTTTGGAAGGATTTATAATGTTTGAAGTTGTCATAATCAGATATGTGAGAGTGTAAAGGTTTGGTGGCTTTTGATCTATCATTTAAGAAATGATATGTGAACTAATAAAATAGGACTTGACGACGTCATGTGAACAGGTTAAAAAAAGTAACATAATATGGTATTTGTTGTGAATGTAAAGAACAAGAGATGAAGAAAAGAATAAGAATACAAGAATGAGAGAGGAAGAGAAATTCTTATTATTGATAATCACAGGAGATTACAATTGTGTGGTACTTATAGGGTAGATAAGTACATGTGAAACCCTAGTATGTTAATGGGCTAATAAGATAATGATGAATATACATAAGCCCATAATATTTACAACACTCCTCCTTGGATATTCATCGTTTATTATACGCTATAGACTGCCTCATTAAAAACCTTATCAATAAAAACCCAATGGGATAAAAACTTGATGAAGGAAAAGAGTGCAGTGCACATAATACTCCTCCTCAATTTGATGTATATATTTCAAGCATCGCATGCCAATCTTCTAAACGAGTTGCTCGAATACTTTTGTTGGCAACAACTTTGTAATGAAGTTCACCGAATTGTTGATGTTAAGAATAAGTCCTGCAAAAAATGATAAAATATATATGTAGCTTCCAACCCAATATCAAATGCATTGTTTGGAAAGTATACAATGCGTGTACAAATATTAAAATAGAAAATTACATATTAATTGCAAAATTGACATCAAAACCTCAATTGCACTTATGAATGGTACTTGAGGACCGATCATTCCTTAGAGAAATATGCAAAAACAATTTAAATAATATGCTTCCCGAATGATTTTGATCCATATAAGGATTCATTCAGTTTGATCAAATAGAGTTCTTGAGAACTTTATTAGTTGCTTCTAGAAGTTGAAGTTGCTAGAAATGCTTGAGGCATTATAGATCCTTCATGGAATATGAGAGCTCTAATAAACCATTTTTTAGGGAAAAATAAACACTTTTATATAGCTTATCTCATAAGAGTTTTGGAACCACTCTCCGAGGGGGGGGGTATCTCCATGATCGAAACATATGAAAACCGGTTATGCAACCAATCTCTATAAGAAGAATCGAGACCGGTTCTCTCCTTAAGAAATGGTCTCCTTAACAATTGGTCTCCATACTGTTTCTCTCGAAACATGTCTTTATAACAACATCCAACTAGTCTTTATATAGATTAAAAAGATATGTTTTTATCTCAAAACCTATCTTTTTTTAATCATTTAAAAAAAAAATTGGAATTCTTTAATAAATTCCAAAATTTACAAAATTTAACCCACCAAAATAAAGAAATATAAATACAGAAAATATATATAAACTGAGTTAGATGGACCAAAAATGTCAAAATCAACAAATTAAAGTAAATAAAGACAACTTTCATTTCAGCTTAACATAAAGCAAATACAAAATTCAGATCAAATTAAATCACTAGAATTCAACAAATAACTATACAGAAAAACATTAGAATTCAACTTAATTATCTAGGTCTAATCTCGCCACAATGTAAACCATGCGCCAATAATCGCGTTCAACTCTTTGTTCTCAAACGGATGCTTATTACTCCACGGTACCTATAAGTAATTTAATAAAATAAAAACATCAGTAATGTATATGCAGTTTTATTGTTGTTGACATTGGGTTAGCACTATTTGCTATTATAAAGCTTACAGAACAACCTAGAACAACCTCATAATGCATACTAAAGCGAATTTGGGAAGAATTGGATTCCGCTGCAATAGTTTCCTTAGGCAGCTTCTACACATATTTGTGTTCTGATGTAGGGACTAAATATATTAAGTAATCTGATATTTCTACTCCGGCTGAGGGATTAGGTATCTTATATAATCTAAAGCTTCTAAGTATATTCCTATTCTTATTGAGGGATTAAGTATCATCCGGAAACATTCTTAAACAAAGACTGAACTGGCTAGGTAAACCAAGCTCATTTTTTAGCTTATTAAGCTATTTAACTAGTCAAACATTCACTGTACTAGTAATCTAATATGTAGGCTTTGCAAGGTATTTAAGTGGTCAACTCCTCTAGTAAAGCCCATTCTATACAAGATAACCAACCTATATAACAAATGGTACTTAGCTACTTAGGAAAGCTGGTAAATGGTTCATGATTTGCAGTTATAGAAACATACAAGATTAACAAGCACTTACTATGTTCGAGAAGTTTTTGTTTTGATATTTCAGGACGAAGTCATGCATCCATTTCATGACATAATATCCACACTCCCAGTCACCCGGCTGGCGATTCACAAGAGGGAATTCCCACTTCAAACTACCAAGGACCCTAAAAAGAAAATAATATTGTGCGAGTTAAAATGTATAGAAACAAATGTGAAATATTAAATATTTAAGATAATACTTACGACTCCACAAGTCCAGAAGAATTCAAAATAAATCCCGTTCCATGTTTGGGGCATATTATGTAGAGTACATAGTGACGGCCGCATTTTGTGTACACGTTTTAGGAAAAAAAACAATAACCAAATAAACAATATTTTAATGATAATTATGGTGGTAAGATATGGTACCCTTGTAGATACGGTGCAAGATAAAACTCGTAACCCATCAATGATTGAGTTAAGTAATCTATGGTTGCCCACTTTTCATAAAAGCATGAATCTGCTGTAATCATTCCAAGGTTCAAAAAACCAACCTTGTTCTGTGGGGAGTGTCCCTTAAGATGATCGACTTGTAACTTATGGTCAAAAGGAATTATGACCATAATCTCATAACCTCCTCCATAAATGCATGGTGGTTACAAGATCATAATCATGGTCATTAGGTCCAAGTTGAAACCGTCAACATTTAATGTTTAAACCGCCTATTTAATGGTTACAAATATTTAATGTTGAAACTGTCCAATTATTATATTTTCTTACTTTTGATGGGTGTACACTCCGTACCTCCAGACTCAAGTATGACCTGATTTCCACAATTGCACTAAATTTTCATTTAAACTAATTAAACACTAATAATGATATCATGTATGTTACATATTTGACTAATTCTCCTTGACTAATTAAATACTTGACTAACTCCGAGTGACTAATTAAATACTAATAATGGGATCATGTCTGTTAATTCTATTGAGTAATTAAATACTAATAATGGATATAAATTCTTCAATTAATGTTTTATTATTATTATAATTATTTTCGCATATAACAAAATCAATAAGAACTTGTAAAAAATGTTGGATCCATCGGCTTTTAAGTTAATGGTTTGAACTTTTTCGATATATAAACTTAGAAATTAAAATGATGATGATTGTAATTTTAGTTATAGTACTACATAATAAAAGAGAATTAGATGTGTCAATTAACACAATCTTTGTTATCCAAATTGCTTAGAAAATGGTATAACAATATGGAGAATGTCTTACTTTGATAATTACAAGTAAAGGAAATAGATTGATAAAAATGGTCACTGTTAAAGATATACATATAGCAATGGATAACTCATTTTATAAAAAGTTTATTTTCATAAAGATGCAAAACCAGAAGTTACCAACTATAATATAAAAGCTGTTGTAAGAGATCACCAGTATACAATCATCTTAAAGCATCACAGTTATACGAGATTATAACGTAGAATATCTTTACATGATTTTTATTTTTTTCGAGAACTCTCCTTAATTGGCCCCTTGAATTTTAAGTGCTTGTGAGCTCATCTCTAAAAGGATGGAGGACATTGATTGAACACTCATGTTCTTCGTTTCTATCTCCATGAAAAATGGATTTGTTACTTCAATCATAGAGTTGAGTTATTTTGAGGACTACTTTTTCCTCACATACTGAGGGACAAATCTGGGCCATTGATTACATAGAATTTGATGAAATGATAAAAAACACAGAGGGACCAATATTGCCAATATCATAAAAAATTGGAAGGACTAAAAATGTAAATATATAAACCACCCCCGACTACCCTCAATTCCCCCCTCACAAAAAACACACACACATTCTCTTTCTACAAATGTAACCCTAACCAAAAAAGCCAAAGATCTGCGCAAATTAACCATGTAAATCACGAAATGAACACAGAAATGGAACAAGGAACTAGTAAATCAACCGATCCTGGAAAAAAAACGGTTCAAAACGAACCGATTCATAACGCCGATGATGGTACACTTATACAGATTCATTAGTTTATTGTTATTTAAGTATTTTGTGATATTGAATCTGGTGTTAAGAGAGTTGAAGATTGAAAGAAGAATTGTTATAGATAAAGATGGAGTGTCGGTGGTGGTGATGGTGGTGGTGGTGGTTCCGGTGATGCTGATAACAGTGTTGATGATCGAGAGAAGGTTCATTTTGACTTTTTGAATTTTTTTACTGTGTTTATTGTGATGTATTTTGTTGTGAATATATGTGAATTTTGACCTAGATGTTAATTTTGATGGGATTATTAGGCATAGCTGCATAGATAGCGTAATTTGCGTGTGATTCGCTAGTGGCTTTGGCCTAGTAGTTTGCATTTATATGTGACTATTTGCAGTAGCCTTAGGTAGCGTAAATTGTATGTGACTTGCCTTAGGTAGTGTAAATTGCATGTGACTTTGGCCTAGTAAAGTAGTAATCTGCTTTTTATGTGATTATTTGTTGTCATTTGTGTATGATTCGTGAGTGATGATGCGTGTGAGTTGCGAATTAGTGACTTTGTATATATATAATAATGAAGCAAAACCATTTAATAGTATAATGAAGCGAAACACTGGTTTTGTTACTTAAGATGATGTTCTATACCCTCACTTAACAGTCACCGAAACTCTAGTCTTCACTGCTCTACTTCGCTTGCCTAAAAATCTCACTAAACAACAAAAGGTTGAGCAAGCGGAAGCTGTGATTACATGTGGGTGGATTTTACATTATGTGGATTACATGTGGGCTTATTTTGGTTAGAACAAGAAAACACACTAGATAGCAATGTTAACCTAAGCGCTAGTTCAACATAACTTGAGCAATGTGGTAGTTTCATTTTGGTAAAGTTTACTTAAAGGGGTGTTTGACATTGTGTTTTGAAAGTGATTATTTGATATACAATAGTCAGAATGTGACAAGTTGTAAGAAAACAAGATGCAGGTGATAGCATATGGATGTGTTGAAAGTAATTGGAGTTCTGAACTTCTGAATTTCTGATAATAAGATAATCAGCTATATGATTATTTGGTAAATTCTGATTATTTAAGAACTTACCCCGTAACATGACCTTAAAACAGTTAGATAATCAGAATGAGTTATGTTGCAGCTATGACTATACCCAAACACTTGTAATCGTAATTTGAGATAATCACTTTCAAAACGGAATCCAAAACGCACCCTTAGTTGATTGACATATGGCATTATGTATCGGTTGTTAAATTCAGAAGTAAATTATTGACAAAGTGAGAAATAAGTTCTATTCCTCTATTTAACTTATGCAAGACTTACTTGTTGGATGAAAATTTGGAGGTATTTGTGTATACCATGGCATTCATATTGTTTTAGATGAGATTTATTAACATTATTTTTCAGGTTAGAATACAAATATTCTTGGAGAAATCAAAGAATTGCCCAAAAAAGGTATTAACTCAAGCTCAACCAGATGAAACCAAAGACAACGATATGCTTAGGAAACGTGTTCAAACTTTGATAAAAAGAAAACGAATAATGGAGGTACAAAAGATTCTGAAAATTAAGGAGTATATACCTTGGAGCAGAGACAAGCAAGCAAAGGTTCGCTCACACCAATCTATGTTTATTTTTAAACAATTTACTCGATATTGAATATGGATAAAAAACCGTTTAACTTAAGATATGGACAGTTATCATGGATTGATGTCTGGAAATAAAATTGTAACTTTTTCATCAGCTGGGATGTCGTCTTATTGAGTTATTAATGGATGTAGATTATGTTCAATCTCCAGTTAGTCAGTCAGATGACGCCCCACCTGATATTCGCCCAGCGTTTCGACATATTTTCAAGATTATAACAATGGAATTGGGGTAAATTTGTCATTTCTTTTAACAAGCACCTATTTTAGTTGTGTTTTTGACAATAGGACTGCTATGAGTTGCACCTTGTTAGTCCTATTTGGTGATGTATCATGTTTTCTTTTACTATTATTTATTTTGAGTCGATATCGTATAGGCTAAAAAAGTACCAATATAATTAACTTTTTATATCACTAAATTTGTAATCAAATCAGAAAGTGTGAAGTTATTGAGTGCGATAAAATAATCCTCACTGGACTTGAAAGAACTGTAAGTTATCCATTTAGATTGCATGTTGCCTTTATTACACACACCTGGTGTATTTGTATGTCTTGTCAAATGGGTAAAGTTCTAAACCTCGCCAAAGATGTATTCCAATGCTAAACTTCTACACACTTACCCATTTTGATCAGTATCAAATGTACCCATTTCACGTTTAACCCTTTTGACCTGTTACCCAATCCATCCAATTTGCGTGTGATGTCTTTGTATATGTTTGATTCCTCATTATTTGCTGAATGTAGGCTCGACACATGATAATCCCATACATTCCTATGTTGGTCCCACCAAGAAAGTGGAAAGGGTATGAATTTGATGTAGTTTTGAACTTATTACACTTTTTTGATCTTAAAGTAATTGAAACACCATTACAACTTCAGAGTAAAACTTGTGGTTTACTTTTGGTGTGTTGATGAAATTCGGGTTTAAAAAACTATCAACATGGCTTATGGTCTCAGCCTTGGGTCTAATATTCATGCTCTTAAAATCTAAAAATTCCATATCAATATACTACTAAGTCATGAGAGGGATACATTTGATGATCATCAAATGGGTGCTCTCTTAACTGATTAGCTACCTCTAAGGAAATTAAGAAGATTGGTGGGTGGTTTACTGAAAATTAATAATCCAAGTGGGGATCAGTTGTACCCCTGAGGCACTGATCTTGGCTCCTTTTCTAATATTTTATCTTAATATAATTTTTTCTATACTATGATTATTATAATTATAAGGATATATAAGGATATTAGATTAACTTAAGTAGGAAAGTAGATGAATTCATATCACTATCTCTTACACGAGTCATGACTGCTTATGTTATTGATTTCTAAAGCTATCTGGTGTGCTTATGTGATAAGTTCAAAAGGTGATATAAAATATTTTTGTGTATATATTCAAGATAAATGAATGGTGTCGTTTACGATACAACTTATTTTGTTCACATGTATGTAGATGCATTGATATTGCAGCAGCTCATTTAGATTGGTTCGTACATGGTCAACAGAAAATGATGCCAAGTGTATTAACAACTATCTGAGATGCCATTGGCAAGGATTGTTTTTAGCTTACAAAAAATTAGTATCGATTTCTTTCTGTAACAGCTAAGTTGTTGCTTATTGTTCTTGATATTTTCATTGACTTTGTGTATAGGTTTCATACATTGATTCATTGGCATTAAGTTGGAGATAAATGTGGAACAAGCACATATTGTTTTGGTGTTCATGTCTTTAAAATAAATGAAATGTGGTGACACAATGTATATATTATAGTTTGTTACATTGTAGATGCTACATGAACATCCACAAAGATGCTATATGGGCATAGATGCTTGAGTTGCAACCATGATTGTGTATTTGGATATAATCTATAATATTTAAGAAGATTTATTGTATGTGTTTTGTTTATGTGATTGCTTCATATTAAAGTTGTATTAGTTGTAATATTTTAAATTGATGATAGTTTACAATGCTTATTAGCTAAACTTTATTATATGACATGTTTAATATCACTTGTGATATATTCATAAACATAGTTAATGTCTAATATCACTTGTGATATTCCATAAATAAACAAGTATGTTTTTAAGCTTTTAATATCATGAGATATTTCATTATTTTGTATATTATTTATATATTATCATCTATGTGTTTTTTAATATTTTTATATTTTTAGGTGATATTAAAAGGTTAAAAAAATATATTTGTTTGTTTTTGAAATATCACAAGTGATATTAGACATCAAATATGTTTATGAAATATCACAAGTGATATTAGATATGTCATAAATTAATGCAACACTTGTTTGGTTTTGAGAATGCGTCGATTTTTTATTTTCATCGTATTTTTTTATTTTTATTCATTTTGGTATTTGTAAGTGACACTTGTTTATCACTCGTGATATAACATCGTATCAAAGTTGAAAAGTATTTAAATGTCTGTCTTAGTCACTTTAGAGTAATATCTCATGTGATAAAGATGTGAAATTAGTCACTTTAAAGTAGTAATATTTTAGGTGATATAGCCAGACATAAATGATGTCTACTTTTGCTCATTCTATTGCTTTATCACATGTGATATTATTCATATGTAAAATACCAAAATTAGCGTTACATTTTATTGTTTTATCACAAGTGATATTACTCATATGTAGAATACCAGAATTAGTGTCACAATATATTGCTTTATCACATGAGATATTAATCATACGTGAGATACCATAATTAGTGCCACATTATATTGCTTTATCACCTGAGATTTTATTATTATTTATTTATCACCGGTGATATTACAATGTCAGTGGTAATAAGTGTTGAGCCACAGGTGAATCTTAGTTAATAAAGGTTCATATTTATTTATCACTCGTGATATTACAATGTTAGGGGTAATAATTGTCAAGCCACGGGTGAATCTTAGTTGATAAAGGTTATATTTATCACCGATGATATTACTCGTGTGTAGAATACCAGAATCAGTGTCACATTATATTGTTTTGTCACATGAGATATTACTCGTAAGTGATTAACAACGAGAATTTAAATACTCTTCATCTTCCTTACAATGTTATATCACAAATGATAAATAGATGTAACATACAAATACAAAAATGAATAAAAAGGAAACAAACTATAAAAATAAAAACTCGACGTATTCTCACAATCAAACAAGTGTATATAATGTAATTATATACACTAAACCCTAAACCCTAAACCTTAAACCCTAAACCCTAAAGCCTAAACCCTAAACCCCTAACCGCTAAACTTTATACCAAAAACCCTAAACTCCTAACCACTAGGTATAATATCACATTTGATATATGCATAAACTTTAGAATTTATACCAAAAACCTTAAACCCCTAACCACTAAACCTTATACCAAAAACCCTAAACCCCTAACTAATAGGTATAATATCATAAGTGATATATACATAAACTTTAAAATATATACCAAAAATCCTAAACCCCTAACCATTAAACATTATACCAAACACTCGAAATCCCTAACCAATAGGTAGAATATCACAAGTGACATATACATAAACTTTAAATCTGTACCAAAAACCCTAAACCCCTAACCACTAGGTATAATATCACAAGTGATATATGCATAAACTTTAAAATTTATACCAAAAACCTTAAACCCCTAACTACTAGGTATAATACCATAAGTGATATATACATAAATTTTAACATATAATATCACAAGTGATGTATACATAAACTTTAAAACCTATACCAAAAACACTAAATCCTTAACCACTAAACCTTATACCAAAAACCCTAAACACCTAACTACTAAACCCTATACCGAAATCCTAAACCCCTAACCGTAAAACTCTATACAAGAAACCCTAAACCCCCTCCCTAACCACTAAACCTTATACTAAAAACGCTAACCCTTTACCACTAAACCATATATCAAAAACCCTAAACCCTTAACTACAAGGTATAATATCACAAGTGATATATACATAAACTTTAAAATATATAACAAAAACCTTAAACCCTAAACAACTAAACCCTATACCAAACCCAAAACCCCTAACCACAAGGTATAATATCACAAGTGATATATACATAAACTTTAAAATATATACCAAAAATCCTAAACCCCTAACCATTAAACCCTATACCAAAAACCCAAAATTCCTAACCACTAGGTAGAATATCACAAGTGACATATACATAAACTTTAAATCTATATCAAAAACCCTAAACCCCTAACCACTATGTATAATATCACAAGTGATATATACATAAACTTTAAAATTTATACCAAAAATCCTAAACCCCTAACCACTAAACCTTATACCAGAAACCCTAAACACCTAACCACTAAACCTTATACCAAAATCCTAAACCCCTAACCGTAAAACCCTATACCAGAAACCTTAAACTCCCTCCCTAACCACTAAACCCTATACCAAAAATGATAAACCTCTAACCACTAAACCATATATCAAAAACCCTAAACCTTAACCACTAGGTATAATATCACAAGTGATATATACATAAACTTTAAAATATATACCAAAACCCTAAACCCCTAACCACTAAAACCTATACCAAAAACCCAAAACCCCTAACCACTAGGTATAATATCACAAGTGATATATACATAAACTTTAAAATATATACCAAAAATCCTAAACCCCTAACCATTAAACCCTATACCAAAACCCAAATCCCTAACCACTAGGTATAATATCACAAGTGATACTTTAAAATCTATACCAAAAAACCCAAACCCTATACCAAAAACCCTAAACCCCTAACCATTAGGTATAATATCACAAGTGATATATACATAAACTTTAAAATTTATACAAAAACCCTAAACCCCTAACCACTAAACCCTATACCAAAAACTCTAAACCCCTAAATACATATATATATACATATATACATATATATATAAACTTTCTTTATCACATGTGATATTCTAAGACTATTTAAAAACAATATCAGCCTTCAGACTTGTCAAATTTGCCTTTGAAACCTTCATTCATGAAAATTCATATGTGGCTTAACACTGATTACCCCTGAGATTGTAATATCACCGGTGATAAATATAACATTTATCAACTACGATTCACTCATGGCTTAACACTGATTACCATTGAGATTATAATATCACCGGTGATAAATACGACCTTTATCAACTAAGATTTACCCATGGCTTAACACTTATTGCCCGTGACATTGTAATATCACTAGTTATAAATAGATAATAATAAAATATCATTTGATAAAGCAATATAATGTGGCATTCGTTATGGTATTCCACATATGATTAATATCACAGGTGATAAAACAATATAATGTGACACTAATTATGGTTATTTTTTAAATTCTTAACATATAATCAATGTCAACAATAAAAAACGTTCATAGTGTATTATCATTTGCGATAATAAACTAAAGTGATAGCCCATGTGTTAATCGTTTGTGACTTGGATGTTGCTTGCTTAATTCACTTAGTGAATTATCACATATGCAATGCCACTGGTATTAAATTGTTATCAAATGTTTATTGTTAACTTCATTTTTACCACATGTGATAATACTCTAAAATTGTTTGAAAACAAAATCAGTCTTCGGCTTTGTCGGCTCCGCCTAACCTTTTTAATTAATTTGCATGCGGCTTAACACTAGTTACTCTTTATAGTATAATATCACAAGTGATAATAACTGTGAATTTGAAATAGCAATGTATAACAAGAAAGCAAATTATAAAATCATTAATGATCTAAAAATGGAAGTATGAAATGAAAACATGTCATTACATCTTTAAAATTCCAAAAAAAACACAAAACTTTTAAGGAAAGTTTCATTCTTAAACAACTCTAAACCGACAATAAAGCATTTCTTGTGCTTTTCTATTACGGTGAAAGACAAAAAAACCATCTTGTACCTGAAAAGTACAAAAATACTAGGGGTCCGTTTGGTATCCAGGTTTTAGCAGGTTTGGGCTCAAAGATACTCACAATCCATTGTTTGGTATTCTTGGCTTGGGCTCACGCACTACATTTACTCCCAAATTGAAATCCATGCGTCATATGTGACTTTTGAGAGTACAAAGAATATTAAATTGTGCTTTTTACTTTATAAAATATCTGGATCACAAACTTTTGTTTCTATCTTAAATTTTTATAATAAATTAATATATATTATTTCATTTTACTAATAAACAAATATATGTATATATATTTAAAATAATTATTAATTTTCTCTCTTCACATTTTCTTTTAAAACCTACATAAAATCTTAATCTAAATCCAACTCCAAACCCCTTTACAAAACAAACGGGCCCTAGAAAACACATAGGTGATAATATATAAACAAAAATATACACAACAATAAAATATCACATGTGATATTAAAGGTTAAAAGCATACTTATTTATTTTTGAAATATCACAAGTGATATTAGACATTAACTATGTTAATGAAATATTACAAGTAATATTTGACATGTTATATAATAAAGCTTAACTAATAAGCATTGTAAATTAATATCAACGTAAAATATGTATATGTAGTAAGTCAAGTCCCCTGAAGATCGTATAGGGTATGTAAGCTTAAGATCGAGTTAAAAAAAGTCAAGTCTTGCTATAGCTTCAAGTTTATAGCCTAATCAAGTTTGAGGTCGAGTTTTAGTAGTTGAGTCGAGCTCGAGCTTAGCATATTAGACACAAACTTAGTTCGAATACACCCCTACTTATGTGGGGGCTTAAGCTAAGGCTAGACGCCCTTTGTGACATGTTTGTATTTGCTTGAACCACACATTCTACTTAAATAACAAATATGTATGAAAAATTACCTCAAGTATATTAATTAGAATATAATAGATGTTGAATTAACAACCAAAAATCATCCAACTTGTGATTAAAACAATGCATATGGCATACTAATCACCATTATGAATTGCACCAGCAACACAACCAAAAGAAAAAAACAAAGTTTGGCGCATAGCCGCCCTTTCGGCCACGCTTTATTGCAGATCCTACCAAGAACAGTAAAACACAACATGATTGATGAGTAGACGACTATTTGCTTCTATGGCCACTAAAAGATTAATAAGCAAAACCAATAATATCAATTTTTTCACGACTCAGCTTGCATTGTCTCGTACTCTTCCCGGATTGACTGGAAAAGTACAATCGACAAGTATCGCTCACCAAAGCTAGGATTTAGGAAACACAACCTGCAACCATTTTAAGAATATGCAAATCAATCATCCAGCATCATTATATACTCTGGTTGGTTTTTTCAACATCAATATGCATATTGTGTGTGCACTAAGACAGTGAAACATACCGCAATAAGTTTTCCTGCATTCTCAGGTCTCTTTCCAACCTTGATAGCAGCACCAGAGGATATGCCAACCTTTTCAAATATCAACATAAGCATGTCAACACATGCACTAGGAATATAACATGTGTACAACATATTGTATGATACTATCGACATAACTTAAAGAATGATTATGAGCTACACCTTCCCATATGCTAGAGCAAAAAACTTTCCAGAGAAAAAAACAAGCTACTACCTGGTCCTTATCTTAGCCACAGGGATGCGAATGTTCTATTTGCTGTTTACAAGCTTCCTCACCCTCTTCAGTACAAAATTATTGTTCGGGTTAGTTTTCTAGGAAATTCTGTCTTCGTAGTTGATTTAAGATAATACGTATTGTTCTCTTGTTAATAAATTTCCAATAGGCAAATTTTTAATATTTGTTATTTGGACTGTCACTATTGCTTACATAAACTATTGTTAATCGATGATGTCTCACACTTGTTTTAGGTAAAGAAAACTCACTTTTCCTTAATTCCAAAATTGACGTGTATATAATTTTAAAGTTAAATTGTTCCCAAATCCCAAGCAACATAAAAGCTTCTTGTGCCTTGGATTATAGGATTTATTTATTCATTTCAATTTGTGATACCTTTTCTATCTGAGTTTAGGTATATTTTGAGTTCTCTTGGGTTGTAGCAATCAAAAATATTAGTTTTTGTTTTAATGATAAGAGAACTTGTAATGTGGAGTTTTGAGAATCGTATGGTAGTTGTAATACAGGCGTATGATGTACAAAGTTGGTAAATTATCTGCAAGAGAGAGTGGTTTAGAGCACAGATTATTGCAACACTGAGAGATACACTTGCGAATGCAAATTCCGGACAGACTCATGATGCCAAATTATGAATTAAACAGTGGCATAAGTTGTATGTTTAAAAGGAAGAGGGAGACAACCACCAACATTAAGTATATTTATATGCAGTTGTATCCTAAGTAGACTTTATTCATGCTTTTGAACTAGGGTTGTAACTTGGCACCCGATGGCCCCTAGTTGAATTAAGTAAGTTAGCAGACTCAAGTTCACCACTTGCTATACAACACCTAGCACCTGTTACTATGTCACACGTTCAAGTAACATGTTTAGTTGAGAGAGGTCTATGGGAACTATGGGATATTGTCATAATACTAAGCGGGTTATAAAATGTGGCGGTTGGTAGAATGTGCCTTGAATCATAAGCTAGGTCTTGTTGAACATTTGGTAATAGGTCTATTCATTTGTAAGTATATTTCTTCAATACCTGTAGAGTCTTTAAAGCTGTCAACTACCCTGAAGCGTTTGTGTCTTATTCATCCTTGAAACACTACCTTTAGGTAAAATTTTAGAAACCGTTTTGAAACCAATCATGTTCTTTTGGGCCCCTCAACATTTGTGTCTAAAGGATGCGTTGTAAATTGGTGGGCATTAGCAGCATCATGTACATGATTTTACAAACGGATGTAATGTTGAGTTTGTCAGCTTTTTCAATGCTATTGCTTTCTGAAACTTTAACGACCTTTAGCAAGCTCATGTGGGTTCTACACTTCTACTTTCTACAACCATCTTTTTAAGCCTTTTTTAATTTTAACTACAGGAGCTTATATTATATGATACACAAAACCTCAACTATAGATATTGATAGGTGATTTGTCTTATTGTTATTTTACTTATTCATGTTCACGTTACTTGTTAGGTTTATTAAATGACATGGACACGTATCATATATCTTCTTTAGGTAAGTCAAGTATCTATATCATAGGTTAGAACAGATTAAGCTGTAAATTCATTGAATTTGGAAGGAGAGGGGAAAGTATGGATAAATGGTTCCCATACTGTGGAAGAGTATATGAGGCTATGAGCTTTGTTTTTAGATTGCAGACCATAAAAGCCATCTAGCGTACTTTTGGGAAGAAGTGAAAATTGTAACGAATCTAGATTGCAGGTGCAAAGAAATATAAGTGGTATAATTTGTAAGCATATGAAGTGCAATGAGAGATATAGGATGTAACTACTTTTAGAAAGGAACCCTGTTAGTATGTCTCTATTTGCCGTCCCGGTTTGTATTGTTTAGTGGTTATCATGGTATTTGTTAGATAGCTATATAAGTTGTGTAAGCTCATTTAAATGGTCATATAAGTTATAGGAAATTATGTCAGATGGGTATCTATCGTGGATGCAATATTTAGTCGTCACTAATGATACTATGGCAAACAAAAGGGTTGAAATTAAGTGTTATATAGAGAAAGTTACCTTGGTGCCCTGAGGTGGTTGACATGGGCACTATCCGACCCTCGATCTCGCCGAGTTTTAGATATTACACCAACTTCCTGATCAACTCCATCCCCAATATCTTCAGATATTACACCAACCCGTAGTCCTTTTAAAGGTTGTGAATCAAAATGTTCTTTGGCAATGATTTGAGACATGAAGTCATTAACCTCCTAAAACATAGATTTAACGATATGGTTAGATAATACTATTTTTACCTTAAGATGGTAAAGAACATCATCAAAGTGCATTGCACATATTAGTTACGAGAGTAAACAACATATGTTGTTATAATATTTTATATAACTAACAATGGGGATGCCTTGCATTCAGATTAAGTTTTTAATAATCAGTTTTGGTCTTCTGACAAACATAGTATACTAATGCTTTTTTGTTTCAATATTTAAGTTAACTTAATGTTGAGTGGTATTTTAGTATATAAAGTAAAAAATGTGGGATTAGATTAACATGTAAGCCGATAACCTGATAGACTCAACCCGCAACCCGATAGCCCAAAACCTTATAGGGTCGGGTTGCGGTAACCTCTAACCCGACCCTATAACCCGTTTGACACCCCTATCAGTCACTATACATTTAGTTATTGCTAACTTAACAATTCAACGCTAGTAAATGCAACATGATGTTGTACTTTTGACTCCCATTTTGTGTAACACTTTTGTTATAAACAAGTATATCTAATTTTTTTATAGAAGAAACTAAGAAATCAATATTGAAGATAACTGAGGTCTAAGACGGAAAGGCTTAGCTGGTGGGGTTGCTTTGGTGGTTCCATTATTCTCTCAAAAGCATTGAGGGGATGAGGATTAGTTCGGATCTGCAACACTCTAACTTCATCTTTGCTTCTTATTACACATAAAGTGGTACACAAAATGGTATACGGCTTACGCAAATCCTTGACAGTAACATAAAATGTAGCTGAAAACATTAAAATTTGACAGTTTGCAGGCGTAAAGCAAATCAGCTGCTCAACTGAAGGCTGGAACTCGGGTGACAACAGTTTATTTGCTTGAAATTGTTCAAAAAACACCATAAAAACCTATGTCATTTGGGACGGAACATTAACTGTTAATAAGACATGAACCTCATCCATGACAAGCATTTTGGAATTATTCAATATGCAAATTCCCTTTTTAGCAAGATCTAATATCAATATCATACAACGTATGGTCAAGTTCATTAACTTTTCTTCTCATAATTTTCATATATTTTCTCTATGGCATTTCATCAAATGCTTATTGTGCGCTTCAACAAGCACCTACCATGAAACACATGTTCATTTCTCGGCCAATCTACCCGTTCTTCCATCACCTCCACTGTCACATCCACACTCGCCACCGTCACTTTATAACAAATATATCAGCTAATCAACATCTTATACATTACATTGCTACAATTAAAAAAAGCGAATACATGTACAAGTGGTAGTAGTTTCACATACAGCTAGAGTTTCATTTTTAAACAGCTAAACATCAAATAAAGTCAATACATTTACAAATGATACATCCCACTAACATGAAACGCTAGTTTTACAAACTCAAATCATTTCCACATAATCATTTGATAAACTACACACTTCACCAATAAGGTAATCCAAAATAAAAATTACGTATATACACTACATACACCTGGCTAACCCTAAGTTAAATAGTCAACTACCACTAAACCCCCAAAATTAAACGATCGTTATATAATACAACCATATATCCTTTAACATAAATTAACCAAAATTAACAGAAATCGTACCTAATTCACGTGGCGGAGGTAAGATTGAAGTCTTGATTTTTGTCATCATAATTAATGGCAAAAGCTACAAATGAGCTTCAAATTCATCAAGCCTCATATACATCACAATGCAACAAGAATGGAATCAAAATCAGTAGAAATTCTTAAGTTTAATCTCATTTTCAATTTTAATTATTTTATCCGAATGAACAATTGATAGATGATCGGAAAAATGATCAGAATAGTGGATAACTAATTTGGAAGAAGGGAGAAAAGAGTCGGGAGGAAAACACACTACTGTGTGTAAAAAGAAAGAGGCAAATGGGAGAAATGAAAAAAAAACTTTATATAATGGTAGAAAATTAGGTTTATTAAGTTTAAATCTTAGATTAATCCTCACCATTAGATCAAACTCAAATGGATGGTGTAGATTTGTCCCTTGGTATGTGAGGAGAAATTGGTATGCAAATGAACTTTTCTCGTATAACATATTTGAACACCATAATTTGAAAGATTATAAAACAAAAAGCATGCATTTACTATGATATCAACACACAACGAAAAGGAAAAGAATATATAGAAACGAACCTGCTGTTGGAATGTAATTACTCAACTATAGTAACTTCTGAAACACAGAAGATAAATAAAAAAAACATTTTTCAGATTGTAGAGAAAAATATAAACCTGAAGAAAAGGTCATCAACTCATCATCTTGTTTCTTCAAATATGCAGTCAAGCCAAGTGCTAGAGAACCGGCAGATATCACACAAACCGAAGGGTGGACCTAAAAAAAATGATAACAAAATTAATAACTTAAAATATAAGAAAGATGGAAAAAGATACTGGATAAAAGAAAAATTCTTATCAAGAAGAGATAAATGTTAATATTAATTTTTAAAAATTAAGGTAAAAGGAAAAAAGAAAACTACCATGTATCTTAAATAGCAGAAGAAGTTGAGAGAGTGATGTCAAAACTGGTAAGCTTTTATAATCTTTTAAACCTCACACTCTTCAATAGTTCGACACTATTGTAAGCTAAGTTGTCAATGTAAGGATTAAAGGGTAAGAGAAGGCAAATTAATCACCTATTTTTCAATAGAGATGTATATCAGCATGTTATCTACACACCTACTCATAACCCCACCATCCTCTTCTTCTGCGTTTTGTTTTACGATGGCCAATACCACCGGGCACCAGCTTTAATGCTCACTCATGTCACCATTATGTAGTATCCCTTCTCCATAGCTCCACCAGGCAAGTAACCCCACTTTCGGACGCTTCAAAATAAATAGACAAAAAAATAAATTAACTTATCTAAAACATAAACATCGTCACAACAAGATTATTTGTCTATCCATGAAAAAAGACTTACTGAAAATATCTATCACTAATAATGCAAGAAAGTTGGATGGAAAAACCTACTTACAACTTTACAAGCTCAAGCTTTAACGACACCATCACCTTTGATGGAGCACTAATAGTGAACAACATCATTAGGCACCTCATGAAGCAGGGAACCAAAAAACTGAAAAAGTAAAACACACATAAATAAAAGAAAATACAACTAACCTTTGGAGAACTCTTCTTACATGAGACAGTATATGATGAAGAGGATGAGAGAAATGGTTAAAGAGAGGGCTTGAAGGACATGATTGAGAATAAACGAAATGTGGAATGCGCTCTCTATTGTGTCTGAATTTAACCAAATGAAAGGTAATACTGTAGTAGCTATCTATTTGGGGCCTATGTGGCAATTTTTGGTGCCTCATTTGGATCCTATGTGGCAATCTTTGGTGCCTCCATAGTAAAAAAAGTCTTGCTTATATAATAGGTAGAAAAAGTAATGCAACGAATACCATGGAAATTGGCTATATATCGCTATCTAAAATGACTAGACAAGTACCCGTGCATTGATGACGTATAACATTTGTAACAGGCCTCCGGGCCTGGATTACATAAAGTATACATGGTCCCAAGCCCAACAAGACAATCGCACAGCACAATAGACCAAAGCTAAGCCTAGTCCCGTGTTGGCACGGCCTGGGAGAAATAAGACTGACTTGATAGGTCTTCCGCGGACCAAGCAACATCCGTGGAAGGGGACCCACATCCGTAAAACACGATTACTGCGGACCCTTATCCGATAAGGGTCCCACTTCGGCGCACTAACACAAATAAGCGAAATATTAGGAAAACCTAATATTTGGCTCACCTATAAAAATGGGTACTCTGACACCCCACAAGGTATGATTTTCTGATCACATTCTATACACACACATACTCTTACATTCTCCGACCAATCATGAATACTTACTCTTACGTCGGAGTCTAATCGTGGGGTCCGTCCCTACGATAAGGCTAATACTTTATCTTTATTTGTGCAGGAAATCATCAGCATCACTTGATTTAGTACAAGACCACATCTATTGGCCCAGTCCAATAACCTTTTAGATCAATTCTTATAAATCATAACATTTTTTGTACTGACAAGTTGGCGCCATCCGTGGGACCACGAATACAATCGTGTTTCTTAAAAATACTCACCATGAGTACCAACGGGCAAACTCCCCTTAGCCAGCCCATGTCCGTCGTGAGGAATACGCTAGGGAAAGAGCCAGTTCCGCAAGATCCAAGCAGGCCTATTTCCGATGAAGCCTTACAGGAATACTGCGACAGGAACTATCATCAGATTTTACCAATCATAGCATAAAAAGTGCACCAGGAGAAGGTGCAACACGAAAAGCTTAAGGCAGTAAAAGCTCATCTCGACTTCGAGGAGACCTCACATCACTCTGAATCAGGAACACCCACTGGAAGAAGGGGTTTAAAGGAAAGACTCGGACCAAGGCATGCCCGCAGCAGATCCGGAAGCCCCAAGCCAAGACGTGGCCGCTCTGAGTCACCTAAGAAAAAGGGTTCGAAAATAAAAATAGTGTTCAAAAGGTTGGAAAAGGGTGTATTTTACAGGCTCGAAGACAAAGAGAATAGTGTGTCTGTATCGTACCGCAGTAGCCATAGGGACACTAAACGTTGCTACCAAAATTCCCGATCAAGAATAACAAAGCCCGCCTGTAAGAGACGTTATAACAAAAGGGTACCCTCGAAAAGAACGGATGAGTTGTCAGAAAGCGAAGGTAGCGCCGGAGGTCATTGGAAGTCAAAAGTAAAAAGGCCAAAGTCAAGCGTTGAGGACAGCCTGTCCCAACCATGGGTATAACACCCCGTGTTTTTCAGGTCTTATTACGATCTTAATTAGTTCATTTTCCTTTTCACTTATTTGGTTTGTACGCTTACTTCCCATTTAAATCACAAATTAAATCATCTTCCCTTTTGTTTAATAGAATTATGTGGTTAACTTTATTTAAACCTCGCCAGTTTAATCGCGTATGCATCAAAAATTCAACGTTTGCTAGAAACGTCATCTACACTCATTAAGACATTACGTGATCACTTCGTACTCGCCATTTAAATTGTGTATGCAACAAGAGAGGTTGTTTGGGCACGTTTACTCCATTCTACCAAAGTAAGAAACCAATAAAATTTATTTACATCCAAAACTTTCCTCTCTATACCTTAAAGAAACCAAGTAACACTAGATAAAAACTTTAGTAATCCCAAGAATCCAGCAATATTCGGTTGTTAGGAGGAAGGTATACATTTATCCAAATTGAACTCTAATACCCATTGAATAAAGCCATTATCTCTTGTATAAACACCTCAATCCCACATGATACTTTGGCTACTCTTTTTTTTAAATCCTGCTTTCCCATGCAAACCAACAGTATTCACCTTTTAGTTACTGTACATTGACCATGCCTCATCCCCAAAAATACTTTGTCATGAATGGGTTTACAAGAGAACGTGACACCAGGATGATACACTATGCATGCTTTGCTATGTTTGTATATAAGGACTCGCATACCCTTAACAAACAACAGAAAGTAAAAAAATTCATCAAACACATACTTCACTTAGTCACTTTGGTTCTCTCTCTGCTCCTAACTGTTTGACATACACTCACACACACAAACCTCACGTCACTATTCCTCCATAAACCCTAAACATCATTCGACACTAGGGTTTATAAAGGTGGTGATAGGGCAAAGCTAGGGTTTCCTGTGTTTTGGGAAATTAGGGTTTTTGTTCGGGTTCAACTTATACTCGAGTTCTCTTTACGTTGTGAGTCTCTCATCTTTATTTCTTTATTTTATGTATGCAATTCTTAGCTCTCAGAGGTGTGCTTGAAACCTGATAAAGAAAAACATGTCTTTTCCTAACTACTTACTGATGTAGAGCGAATAAACATCTAAAACCCATAAAACCTGGTTAGGTGACTAATAGAACACGAGTCATGTTTATGCTAATGGTATAGGTATAGAAGACCAGACATTCTATGGCTTGAACAAATTTTTGAATAATAAGAAAAGAAACACGCCTGTTGTAACTAGTATAAATCACGAGTTCATGGGTAGTTTTGGGTGCATCGTTGCACCACTAGGTGTGATCATAAAAAGCAAACCTTTATCATTACTTATAAAGGGCGTGTAAGGGATCGTTTTGCCCCTGAGATGAGTTGTTTTCGTCGAGTAAATAAAAAGATATAAGGTCACAAAGTTTGAAGCATGTGTCTGCCAAAATGCTTTTGTATAATAGCCGTAACGTGTCGACATTAAGCCCTACTTTGACCCATTTAGGCTAGGGCATAGTGAGAGGAAGTGGGGGAATTTTATAGAAGACATGCCATGTTGTATTTAGCAACTCGAACCAGGAGAAATGATTGAGAAACGAGCTCGCAACTTGAACCCAAAGTTAGTACTGCTGCCACACAGTTAATACTGTTGGCACACTGTTAATACTGCTCGGCACCCCTTACTTTGTACTCACTTTTGACCCTCTTAACGACCTCCGCCCCCAAGACTTATAAATAGTAAGTTATAATAGACCTAGCCTAGTTTTCAAATGCGCTTTTACTTTGTTTTAACGTTAAGTAATGAATCCACAAACTGATTCTAAAGTATGGACACGCAAACATTAGCAGTTGAAATAACCCAATTATTTTCTAAGTCTGAAGCAGTTTTACCCCGCACTTGTTTAACGCTATTTTTAACTACTTAAACGACGTTTTTAGCCGAAACTTATTGAACGGAAGTTGTAGATTTCCTAACAGAGTTTTCAAATATACTTTTACTTTTTAATGTCATCAATTAACGAACCCGTAAACTAATCGTAAAACTCTAAGACGACTCATGTTAAAAACTTGGTAAAATATATGTTTAACTCAAAAAGTAAACGTCAACATTTTCACCGAATTAATTAACGCACTTAGAGACCAGACCAAAGACTGACCTAAACTAATAAGTTAATGTATGTACCACCTAGTTTCTTAAATGTCCTAAGTCATAAATTACATACATATATTTTGACCGCATTGACCCGATAAAGTTGACTATTTTAAAATGAGGAATTGTTTTCAAATGTCATTTAATTCATTTATAACTCAAGCACGCACTAGGGACAAGATTGCAAGTATTTATATTATTATTTTTCCGTTTAGTGAATATGTATTATTTATTCATAGGTTGCGGATAAAGTCTTTTGCATCGTTTTTCGTGCCACTACTTTGCTTCTACATTATCAATACTCAATGTGAGTTCATAGCCCCATGATTTACTATATCAATGATTTACAACTTTTGGGGTGAGAAACATGCTTGTTTTTACAAATTGGACGTAAGTGTACATTTCACCATGATTACGTGTTTGCTTAAGTAGCGATAACCCTTTGCGCCCATTATCATAAACTGTCAATTACTTTGTGTGAGCGCGAATGTTATAAATTGATCTATTGGGGTTGACATCCCCATCCGGGTGAGTACCTCTTACTGGTGTCACGGAGTGAACCAACGGATGTATACCATGTTGGATTCGGATGTTGCGGGTTAGAACATCATCACGGGCAATGTGGCAATATTTATATTGCATTCATACATGTCGAGCTTCGGTGTCATGAGCTTAGGGAAACGTAATCACATTTGTGATATTTGCATATGTTGCATTTACATTTCACCAACTTTATGTTGACGTTTTAAGAATGTTTTTCTCAGGTCAATGATGCACGAGGTGCACAGGATACATTGGGATAGTCTTTTGGGTGTCATGCATAAAGATTTGGAGTCATTATATTTGGGGACAATTGTTATGATCTAGAATCCTTATTTCAAATGTTAAACTATTTAAGCCTTCGTGCTTTGTATCAAACGATTTCAATAAATCCAATGTATCGTATTTTAAACAACTCTTTTTGAGGTCGTTCTTATATCTTGTGCTATTGATCTGTAATGTAATACTCTCGGATACACATCATTTCGCTGCGACCCAATTTGGGGGTGTTACAATGGGTATGTGAAGAAACAGATCCTTTTACTCTTCGGATCCGTTACTTTGATTTCCCAAAAACTAGAATGCGTAGTCACATTAAAACATATGATGGAAGCGAAGATCTGGAAGATCATTTAATTTTTCAGTCTGCTGCTAAGACGGAACGATGGGCAATGCCAACATGGTGTCACATGTTCAATTCTACACTTACTGGGAATGCTAAAGTATGGTTCGACGACCTTCCCAAGGAAACAATTGATATCTATGATGACTTAATGGAAGCATTCTTAGAAAACTACCTCCAGCAGAAGAAATGCATTAAGGAACTGGTCAAAATCCATAACATTAGGCAGAGAGACGGGGAGTCTACGGAAGAGTTTGTACAAAAGTATAAAGGGACATAAAGGGAGCTCCGGAATGTATGAAAATCTCCAGATTCATGCACGGGATTCCCAATCCTGAGCTAATCAAGCGACTACATGACAAAATCCCAAAGTCAGTAGACGTAATGATGAGGGTAACTACAGCATTTCTCTGGGGAGAAGTGGCCGCCTCTAACCGCGAACGGAAGAAGTCATTCCTGTCATGTAAACAGCAAGAGGCTAATCAAAAGAAAATTTTCAAAAAAGGAGGCTTTCTGAACCAACAAAGGTCAGAAAAGAAGCAAGATCGTTTTGCGCTACTTACAAAAACTCCCAAAGAAATTGTTGCTTTAGAAAAAGGAAAATTTAAAGCTCCGCCACCAATGATAACTCCGATAGAAAAAAGAAATGATAACAAATTTTTCGAGTTCCATGGAGAAGTAGGGCATAACAGAGACGAATGTATGCACCTGAAGAAACAAATTGAAGAAATGCTCAAAGCAGGAAAGTTGTCACACTTGGTTAAAGAGATCAAACAAAGCAATGGAAAGGAGCGACCTAAGGTGACAACAAAAGTAGAAACTACTAGGAAGGATAAAGCAATGGCTATTCTAATGGTTCAGCCCTGAGAAAGGGTGGCTAGGCAAAGAATTATGGAAAGTTTCTCTCCTAATTCAGAAATCTCTTTTCAAAGATGAAGGGACAGAAGGTCTAATGATTATCGAGGCAGAAATAGGAGGCCACTACATGCACCGTATGTACGTAGATGGCGGATCAGCTTCAGAAATTCTGTATGAGCATTGCTTCAGCAGACTCCGTTCGGAAATTAAAAGACAATTGATACCAGCCACTACCCATTTGATTGGATTTAGCGGTGAAATAATATGGCCGATAGGACAAATACAACTACTGGTAACATTTGGAGACGAAAAGCATTCTGCCTCAGCTTTGATGAATTTTGTAGTTGTAAGATCACCATCCCCATATAATGGAATTATTGGAAGACCGGGGGTTTGGAAATTGCAAGCGGTTCCTTCAACAGTTCACGGAATGCTGAAGATCCCGGTAGATGGAGCGGTAATTACTTTAAAAAGCAGCAGGTTAGTGCCATTTGAGTGCGCAATGGTCTCCGGGTCTGAAAGAACTCTCCCGGCTAGCGAATCAACGGTGGAAGAAAGGATAAAAGTGGCAATCAACCCAGAATACCTGGAACAGACTATAATGATCGGATCAACTCTTACAAAAGAAGGTCGCAAAAAGTTGCGCAGCCTACTCCAACGAAACTTGGATATTTTCGCCTGGAAGCCTGCAGACATGACTGGCGTCCCAAGGCACATCGCGGAGCACCGTTTAAATGTACGGAAGGGATGCTCTCCGGTTAGACAAAAGAAAGGGGACAAGCGGCTGACAGAAATCAGGCAATACAAGAAGAGGTAGGAAAGTTAGTAGAAGCGGGAATCATGAGGGAAGTACACTATCATGACTGGTTGTCCAATCCAGTAATGGTAAGGAAGCACGACAACAGTTGGAGGATGTGTGTAGACTTTAAAGACTTAAACAAACCATGCCCAACAGACGGTTATTTGCTACCGGAAATAGACTGGAACGTAGAATCCCAGTGTGGATTCCCTTTCAAATGCTTCTTGGATGCATACAAAGGCTATCACCAAATACAAATGGCAAAAGAAGATGAGGAAAAAACAGCTTTCATCACAAACCAAAGAATATTTTGCTATACAAAGATGCCTTTTGGCCTGCGAAATGCTGGGGCCACCTACCAGCGTTTAGTGGATAAAGCATTCCACAAGCAGATCCGTAGAAACCTCGAAGTATACGTAGACGACCTTGTTATCAAAAGAGAAACGTCTAAAAGAAAACTTGCCTAATTATAAAAAGTAAAAAGTAATGCAACGAATACCATGGAAATTGGCTATATATCGCTATCTGAAATGACTAGACAAGTACCCGTGCATAGCACCAGATATTCATAGAGGCAGATATGTAACGATATTCGATATTAACAAAAGTGTTTGTTAGGATAGAGCATTAAAGTTTCAACATTTCCTTAGGCTAGATGGTATAAGGAAGCCTCACTCACCATACACCTGAGGACCACGTCACCTTTCTCTCTTCAACTTTACTACTTATCTTTCAACCGATTTAACACTCACATTTCATACCAAACTCACCTTTCATAAAAATACCCATTTTATATAAAATATACCCCACTAACACTCACAACCACTCATAAACCAAATAAAAAAATTAAAAAAAATGGGTCTACAAGTTAGCACTCACCGGTGGTGAGTGGCTCACATCTGAAGGGCCAAGTCACGCACGACTTTGGGTAGGCGGCATAAGGATTGAATGGTGAGTGGCCACTCACCATGGTGAGTTTGGCCTTATACCACCCAGCCGTAACTGTTTTTCAACTTTTAAGAATTTGGCAAATCTCCTTTATAAGGAGTATCGATAAACTTTCCATTTAAATGTTGACTATCATAGGAAAAAGTAAATGAATTTTTTTTCTAAATGGACGATATTGATGGATTTGTAAGTGGGCTGTTTAAAGTGGCCTTTTTGAGTTCCCAGGATTAAGAAATGAAAAGTAGTAATTACGAGGTGGAATTTACTCGCGCGTTGCGGCGGTTCAACTTTTTTTTTCGTATGGTCGTTCCCTAAATGTAGTTACACTTATTATTCCGTATTATTACCTGCTATGCAATGTTGTCTCTTAATCAGATGATGATATTCGAAAGACCAAAAGTTGTAATAATTGAAAAGGCTTGAATTTTCTAACACATTTATCATTGACTGTGGTTCATCATCTCTAGCTTTCCTTTCTTTGATAAGTATTCTGTTACTCTTGTGTTTGTGAAGTGGCGCTTCGTCTTATTAAAGGTGGTAGCAACAATGAATCTACAAAGAAAATTTTAATTGCAATAAGCCCCAACTGCAACAATTTATATGTACATGCACGGTTAATTACTGCAACCACATTCTTTTAATGTTTCAGGGGCACGTCTTTTTTAAAAGGGGTGCGGACTATCTTTCTCAAGAAGCCATACAGTGTTAACACATTCACAATTGGGCTACTAAAATGGTTGTTTTCGTATCTAAGTTAAGGAATTTTTTGTGACATTATTATTTAGTGGCTTTAAAGTGTTTTAGATCTGAAAGACCCAATTCAACGGAGTTTGCAGATACAAATTACCCGTTTTGGCCCATTACCTTACCCATATATTTTTAGTCATCGCAAAAGAAAAAGGATCTAAATTAGTGTATATGGTTATCCATTAACCCAGCCGTAGGAACCTCAGAACATGTGTGGTCAATCGAAAACCATCCCCAAAAGTTGAAGAACATATAGAAAAAGAACGCAAATCATTTTATTCACAAAATCTAATATATATACTTACCTTTGTCAGCATTCAAGACAAAGTAAGGTATCCTCTGAACTATTTTCGCCTGCAGTTGATACATATGCTAATCAGTTATTAATTTTAAAAGAATACACTACAATTTTGTGTCTGACACAGGTATTTGTTGCAAAAAAATGTAGGGGTTTTGCAAAATGTGTTGCTAGTTTTTAATAAAACTCAAATACAATGTTACCCTAGAATCCTTCATAAAATCCTGCATATGTGGTATGGGAATATTTTAACATTGACATAACACAAAGACTTTGGCTTTTAAAGAGTCGGATTAACAAACGAATCCAATGCTCAACTACCAACAACACTTCACTCTCTACTTATCTATTTCGTAAACCTCATTTTTATTTTCATTTTAAACTGTTCTTTCTCAAAAATATCCTATTTTTCATAGTTCAAATGGGACCACGTTATAAACTCTTGGAAAATCAACCAACCAAATATATAGCAGTTATGCATGATTCAGAAAGCTAAAATATAATTTAATTTAGTTTCTTTTTAAAAAAAATAGCAAAAAGCATGTAGCAGCAAATGCAATATACATGTTGGTATCTTGTGGTTATCCAATCTACACTTTAGGTGATCGTATCTAGTACAACTCAACCAAAAACATTAAACCATTATTTGTTATTTATTGAAACTTTGATACTTTTTCGAGTCTTGTGCGAGTGTTATGCGGGACAACGACCATTAAAGTCTTACGATAGTCACATAAGCTTAAGCACATCCATGTACTACCCTTCACCAAAGATTCATGATAACTGATATAACTATAATGTGCTTGACCTTAGTATTGCATAAAATGGTTAGTGTTCGCGGGTTGATCTCAAAATAAATCAAGCATGATTTCCATGAAAATAGGCAACGTACAAAATTAATCATGTCTAAAACTTTGAATACCTTCGTTCTTTTTAATCAAAACTTACCGTCTTTTTGGTGTGTAACATCAGCAGATGTATGTCTTGTTGCAGCAATTGCAAGATGTTGTTGTAAGGTTCCTTTAGACACGTATGTTCATGTTACAATTGCTGCATTTGAGCACGTATCAGTACATGTCCAATGTTTGGAAATAATGGCGTGTATCGATGTTATTACCATGTGAAGCCCCACCTGGATCTAATCGTTTAGCTGAAGAAGCTCTCATGACAAAACATAAGCTCCATTCGCAGCAGCACAATGTACCGATACAATAACAACGTAAAAAGAATTTATATACATATGAATAGGCATGTATATCAGTTCATATTCTAACGCGCCTTTGGTCAATGAATGCCTTTGTTTGTTAGAAACACTTGTAGAACCTTCGGCGACGAATGCTGAGTTCTTGATTGGGGGTTCATATGTATTGTTTGCACAGGGCGTGCCTGCATTGTGTTGATGATTTTTAGTAACATCTGTCAAAAAAATAGTAACAACAACGTGTCAACAACAGTTATTAGTTATTACAGCTTAAATGGCCCAATGAATAAAACATGGTGTACTACAAAGGACTTACCACCCGAACGAACACTATGATGACTAATCCCACTGGTATACTTGGAGGCACCTACTGTAAAGTATATAAGAATCCAAAAATTAACGCACATACACCATAATTATTGAAGAACAACACAGTTGGGAAATAGTATAATTGCGTTCATAGGCAACTATATAAGTAACACTCGTATGCATCTATATAGACACCCACAGTATCGTTAAAACATGCTTTCCAAAAAAATTAGACATTTTCTGCATTGGGAAAAACCGTGCGAATTAAAAAAAAACTTACTCATCATTATTCAAACACAATTCCAAACACCCTCTTGACAAAAGATTAAACTTCAACAATACTCTCACATGGTAATAAATACTCTCTCCGTCCTATTTTTATTGTCCATGTTTCCTTTTTAGGATGTCCCAATTTAATTGTCCACTACTAAATATAGATAGGGAAGTTTGATCAAGTTTACTATATTATCCTTGTTTGAAACTATTATTACAAACTTTAAAGAAGACTTTAATTAATTAGCCAAGGGTAAAACTGTCATTCTGTCAAAAAGTAAAAAAGAGAAAACAATAATAAATGCACTTTTCTTAAACTGTGTGTTTTTTGTCGGGCGACAATAATTTTGGGACGGAGGGAGTAACAAACTTAACCCGACAATTAGGCCGACTATAACCTTCCTAAAAAATAAGCCAAGGCTGATCCTAAATTAGACTCGTAATCAAATCCTTAATCTCAACAATAATTTTTTTAACCATGTTAGAAAACCATACCCACATATTGCAAACACTATTCCATCTACACTTTTCTACACCGGTAACAACAACCGAAACGGTAACCCGATAACCCAATACTTAATTCAGACCATCTAATGTACACAAAACCCATAAAATCATAAAGAAGACGCTAAAAATTGTACCTTTAAACACGCATAATAAATCAAGGCTCAAATCACCTCAATACCTTTTGTTGCTATCAAACGACAAAAGTTGGTTCTGGAATCTGGAAGTGTAAGCAACCGATGCAACTTTTGCAAAGACCCACTTGCAATTCCATAGATGAAGGAGCTGAATGGAGATGGTTCTGGAACATGGAAGTGTAAGCAACCGGATAGTAGAAATGTCTAGAGGTCTGCGAGATATAGATATTTTTTTTGAAACAAAGTGTGGTTTTTTTTGCCTTTCCATTGGGCTGACAACTAAAATGCCGGATCCTGCGGTCAAACGACGTCGCGGTCATGGCTTTTAGTATGTTGTATAATATAATTTATTTTATATTTGGTTTAGACGTGCTTGAAGAACTATGCTCAAATTAATCTATGTTATCTCAAAAGCAAAATAGGATTGTGAGTCATTCTTTAGAGATTAAAGTGCAAAATATTATATATTTATTGCCCACGGTGCATCTACTACAAAAGCTCATTCTCTCCGTTGGATCAGTAAAACTAAATCATTACCACTGAAATTCATTAATTATCCATACTAACAAACTAGAGGAAAATGTGGACATTTTTAAACAATACATTAATTCTTTACGTATATTAGATAAAGTCAAACAAATATCTATCTTATCCTTTCATTTTCAACTTTTGAAACCTACATTGTGGCGCCTAACCTTTTACCATGCACAAGGCTTATAAATGGAAGTCACAATCTCACGTTCATTTCATTCTTTCACGGTTACTATCATAACAGAATACAAGACCTTTTCCCTAAACCAAAATGGAGGTATGAATCAAATTCTTTCTTCTTCATCCATTATAGATCAAAGTAGTAATTCAATGTACTAACTTTAACATTTCATTATCTGTATTGATGACTATGAACGAAGAAATAAAGGTAAAGTTATGTTACAACATCTCACCGTCATATGAGCAACAAGCTGGGAACAATAATGTCGATCTTCATGATAATGAGGTAACACTCCTTTCTACATTTTTCGGTTTGTTTGATATTTATATTTATTCGTATCAAGGTATAATGTTGTTTTCCGTCTTTTAGCACAACATGAAGACAATGTGAAACTTGACACCCAACCGTCCGTTGGTTGATGAGATGATTCGCGAATCAAAGAAAATGAAAAGGGAGGCAAATTTGTCCACATGGAAATGGAACGATGTAATTGAAATTGAAAGTTCAGACGATGAGGGCATTTTCCATGGGCATGATGATACTCTTGATGATACTTTCAATGATGTTTTGTCGATGTCCAATATCAAGAGGAAGAAAAGAAACCAAGTTTCCATGTTTAG
>BQNB010003947.1:97162-108454 GCA_026074375.1 Tanacetum coccineum | reverse complement strand
TCTGTGTGAATATCTTAAGGCATATGTGATAAATTGAAAGCAGTTTTAAAAATGTTTTAAGGTATCTGTTTGGGTTTATTTAAGGCATCTGTTTATGTTTAAAGGTTTTGCTAAATCACTGTAAGTGGTTGGTTAGTGTTTGTGCTTATATGAATCTGTTTAGGCATCTCCTTGTTTAGTTTAAGGCATATGTGGGAACACATTAAGGCATCTGTTTGTTTATTTTAAGGCATCTGTGTGAATATCTTAAGGCATATGTGATAAATTAAAAGCAATTTCAAAAATGTTTTAAGGCATTTGAGGTACTTGAGTACATCCGTTTGAGGTATTTAGTGCATCCGTTTGTATCATAGTAGGGGATCCAAATATCATGGGAGTTGATATCAATGTTACATAGTGGATTGGACGATTAGGGCATCAATGAGTATTATTAGAGGACTCTATTTTGGCAGGTTAGCATTCATTTTGTGTTCATTGTGGCAGCCTTCAAAAAAAGTTATTTCTAAAGAGTATATACATGGAGTAATCGTAAATCCGTTATAACGTTTTTGTACATACCTCTATGCATTCAAGGGGAAAGGTTTTCTATTAAGTGCACGGAAAAGCCTTTCCGGTAAGTTCAGGGAAAAGGTTTCGGGGAAAGTTTTATGGTTGGGGTGAATATAAATCTTACCTCTGGCTTGCCATTTAGTTTTATAGACTGGTAATCGAATGAATGTTGGCACAAATCATGGTCATTGTTAGTACTGGCGTAACAGCTAATGAATTAATAATAGTAATAAATAATGTTATTTCTATTATCCGAACGAAACAAATTTAGAGCAATGCATGCTTTAGAGAAAGATATTGGGCGACTTCTAGCTAGTTTGAACCAATTGACCCGCTATTGTATCCATTCGTGAGTAATACCATAATGCATGTTTGTACTTGCAAAAGGACGTGTATTTGACTAAAGAGATAAAATAACTTGAATTACTTTCTGTAGTTAAGAAGCCAATTAAACCTGATATACATTGGACTATCTAATAGCTGCAAGTTTGATTTCTTTAATGTTGTCGTAAGAAGATTTATTATTGTGAAAATATTGTTTATATGCAGTTTCACGTTGATTCAAAAAGTCAAGTTTGTGTCTCATACTCTCATCGTATGCTGATCTTGATAAACCTGAAGAGTCTGCTACTGATCCAAGTGATATGCCTGGTTTAAAACGGAGTAGGTCACATTTTCCAACACTAAATGATTAAACGTTATGGGGAAACACCACCACTGTACATGATAACACAAAAAGGTAATATGCCATTGACTAAAGGTGTCGAAAGGGGTGGTTTGGGTCAATTAAAAAGTCAAATGGTCTTTTTTGGGTGGGGTCCGGGTTGGTTGATGCAAATAACATATTGTTAAAAACATAAATTTTCTTAACTTATACAAGTTATTATTCTGTCAAAAGTGGTATTGTTTCTTAGTTGGGGTAGTTGATCTAGGCGGTGGGGGCTGTACTACGTGTTTCCTAATTTTGTGTTCGCGACCGCGTGTTAGGAAATATGGAACGGTCTATATGGAAATAAGAGCTTCCCTGTATATGCTGAAGATATTGATGCTTGTGTGGACTCGTCTCCTTCGACAACAATGTTGTCTGAAGTTGCTCGTTCTTTGAAGATTGCCATAGTTGGTGGGTCTATTCCAGAAAGATGTGTGGACAAGCTGTACAATAATTGATGTTATTACTCGTCGAGTCTACAGAAGCAGGTCACCAAGGAACCAGGAAGCAAATGATTTCCGTGCATGTTTAGGATTGAGACCAACTGGAGACATGGGACATGAAAGGTTTATGAATGTATACTGGTAAGCATTTTCGTTAAATCAACATTTTAGCATGTATCGTGATAACTTATAACTTACAAGTTTGTTACCATGCACAAACATACACACGCTCAGGTCATATCTGCTCGGATAGGGGAATTTGAAACTGGATTTGAGAGAGGTGGAGTGGTGGACAAACTCGTGAACACGTTCAACTAGCAAGTCTTTGGGGTTCTCTAAGCTGGTGGTTATTGTTAATAAAATGGATGTTCCAACCGTTAATTGGTCAAGAGAAAGGTACTAATGTAGCTAGTGTTTAAGTTTGCTCTGCTTCATAACAAACATTTAATTATTATATCTACTATTTACTTCTGTAGGCATGAAGAAATTGTGTCCAAAATATCTCCTTTTTTCTAGTCTTTAAAATACAATGTGAATAAAGGTACTGATTTATCACCTTTCTTATTATATCTGTTTGTTAATATTCTTTTCTTTACGCTTTTTTGACATATGGACTTCTAACCATTATGCGCTAGCTACATAAATATTTCTAGATATTGTTTGTTGTAGTTAGGTCTTTAATTTTAAGTAATTGCAGTAATATTGTTTTCTTTCAATGGTTGGAGATATGAAGTTTCTTCCAATATTTGGTCTTCGCTGCACCAACATTCAAACAAGAGTGGAAAGAGACGTGTGTTAGTTGAGTATCTCTGAGGCCAAAATCCTCCAAACCAGCCTAAAAATAGAGCAGACGTGAATAACTATTGCACCTTTATAACCATTGCACCAGTTTATCCACAAGCTCTGTATACATTCACAACACGTTGCAATGAAAACTTTTCTAATTATATTATATACAACAACTGTTGTGTTTGATCGATATTAGTTTTCTTGTATTTTGTGTAGGTAAATAGAAAGCTTGCAGCTTTGAAGGGGTTAGATGCAAGACTGAAGGAGATACGTGGATACTTAGACCTTGTTATAGACGGAAAGCTTCCTTTAAATCGTTAATTATTGTACCATCTACAGGTATTATTTATACTTTGCCGCCAAGCTTTCAGCTTTTTGTTTATTGTCCTTATGTTTTAGTGAGTGCACTAATAACTTATCGAACCTGGTAGACACTCCTTAGACAAGCCTACACAAATGCATGTGCAAATAATATCGAGTACGTGTTCATATTAATTACACACGATTGAAACATTAATCTTGAAGAACCTTAATAAATTAAGCATTATGCTGACAATCTAACATATTACTATAGCTTTTTTGTTACACACATTGATATAGAGTAGGTATGAGAGATTGCACAGTACATTTGATCAATTGTTAACTACGTAGCAATACATAGGAAATGTCACTATAGTTAAATAGTGTACCACCAACCCTGTGCTGGAAAGTAATCGCATTACTCAGCAAATCTAGGATACGTTTTTTTAAGCCTTTACCACCAGCTTAAATTGTTGTCTCATGATGTTCAATTAGTAACGGGTGTATTTCAGTAGTCCAAAAATATGGGTGATTATGTATATCTATTTCATAGTCTTATGAATCTTCTCTTACAGGATGTATTTAACCTTCTACCAAATATGTTTGTGGCTGATTTAATAAAGGCGTTTGGAGGTATATACCTACTAGTTTGAGAGCAATAGCGTATGATTCTTACTCTTATCTTTACATCTGACTTTTATTGTGTTGTGTACTTTGTTACTGACAACACTTATGTCTCCTATTTTTTTTTTTTTTTTTTTTTATTTTTTGCAATTGAAAACAAAAACCGCTGAGATGCATTTTTTTCTATCTATCATTAAAAGAAGTTTGTATAACAACGCCACCACAAACCCCCGTGTTCATAAAAATTATATTATATAAATTAAGGGGTCATTGACGTCGTCAATAATTTCACTATGTATTTTTAGTATTGTATGTACGGCGCGACCGCGTTGCTATTTAATCGTAAAAAAACGTTAAGTTAAATCGGCAGTAATAAGCTAAAAATTATCGTTCAATGTTGACAGGAACAGGGGCAACAAACAAGTAAAACATATTTAATACACCAATCAAACAACAACAAGGCAAGAGTATTAAATATATATTTTGAGAAAATCTAAGGTCCTTAGTTCATTATTTATTATTAAAAATTAATAAATGAAAATTATTTTATAATCGGGTTACATATAAACGAAAAATACGATACCGTTATCATAATAAAATCTTATTAACACGTTTTTTAAAATAAATTAAAGCATGTCATGGGGTGAAATTTAATGTGCCCCTTAAGACCATTTTTGAAATAGTGGGCCCCCCCCCATCCCCCCGCCCCCCCCCCAGGAACCCCCCATATATTATTTAAGCTTTCATCAACACAACAAATACTTAATCATTAAACATTAACATCCAAACCCTCATTAGTTTTAGTATAACTTTATAACCATAAGTTTAATGTTTTGTTAGTCACATATTACACAAAGATAAACAAGCTAGAAACTAAACATTTCAAGTATAACATGTATACTTTTACCTTTACTCTTTTAATCTCATATAATGAAAGTAACTACAAGATATTGTCCATAAAATATCCAAGACATAAATTTGGTCTTCTCCCCCCCCCCTATCCCATGTATACAACAACATTAGGGACAAAGAGCACACAAACTTTCCCACTTGGTCTTGTACAACATAGTCTCATTAAACCTAGCCATGTCTTGTTTCCTTTGACCAACATGGTCTTCCTCATTTTACTCATCTATGTCTTGGACCTCCTATTTCACTTTTGACTATCCCTATGATTTTATAGAAATTATACTCTCCCTTTCTCTCTTGCTAGGCTATAGCACACACACACCCCATTAAATAATTCATACAAACTTTCTACAATACATACAAGTAATCTTACATCATATCTAAGATACCTTAAAGTGATTTGAAGTATTGGTTAATCATTTACAAGTGTTTAAGCAAAGAATGGAAGATTAGGGTTTCCTTGGAATAATTAGGGTTTCATTCTTGCAAGCTTGGGTTTAAAGTCTAAACAAGGGTTTAGCACATATTTCTCATCATCATTGTTCATCATAAGGTTATCTAAAAACCTTTATCTTTTCATTTCATGAGTTTATATGTATATGATGTTCTATGTAGCAAAAATCACCATTAGGAAACTTTTAAACATGTGGAATGGATTTGTACTTGTGATTATGATTTTGTACACTTATACACATGTTATGTTGATGGTAATATCATGTTAAAATGAGGTTATAAGTGTTGTACAATCTTGGTTTAAGTATAAAAAGTTCAAGTATAAACTTGTAGTTAAAAGTTACTTAAGGAAAGTTTATGTTTTCATGTGATGTTAATGACTTGTAAATCTTGTTATCATGGACTTATGTGGACAAATAATGGACCTATGGACACTAATATATGTATGGCATATGATATAAAGACTTGTGTAAGACTTGTGGTATTTTAATTAGTTGAAAAGTATATAAAATAAAAGTATATAATTAATTATATAAAAGCTATGCAAAGGGCTGTTTGGATTCGAATTCCATACAGTGGGTTTTACATTTTATAAAAATAGTACACCTCATGACGATTCCAAAAAGGTAAGAAACTCGAAAAACGGATTAATAACGAAAAAGATACGATAAAAACACGATTTACGTTAATACCGGTTTTATAAAATAAACTTTATAAAAGCAAGTTATAAAATACTTCTAAAACAGAAAGTTTAGTATTTTTCACAGATTGTACATATTTTTAGGATTTCAAAATGATAAGAATCGTAATTTTTCAATTAATAACGAAAGAGTTATGAATTTCGCGAGTTTACGATAATTAACACTTTTATAAAATAAATTTTATAAAAAGTTACTGTTCATGACAGAAACATTTATTTTTGTAAACCTCATAAATAAATAGAACTTTCAATTACGAGAACGTGCTCGAAAGAATTACTAAAAACGGAGCTAAAACGAATAAAATACGACGTTTACGATAATTAAAGTTTATAAAAGTAATTTTATAAACTATGAACAGTAAAAACTACTGTTCATCAGCAGACCCCACTTTATAAAAATCTGATAATTTTGATAACCAAGACGTGCTCGAAGGAATCGCTAAAATCGGGATTAAAACGAATAAGTTGTTGCATTTACAGGTTTTACGACAATTAAATTTATAAAACGTCATAAACAGTAAAAGTACTGTTCATCAGAAGGTTATAAAATATAAAAGTGTAATATTTTTATATATCACCTTAATACGAAGACGTGGACGTAATAAACGCGAGAAACGGGTTTAAAACGGGAAAGTTATGCTAGTTTTTCTAAAACGATAACTATAAACGTTTTCGCTATATAACAACGATTTATAAATTACAAATAGATGGTGATGAGCTATATAGGAGTGTATACGATATTAGTTATCGAAGTGAATGGTACTTATAGGACCTATGTTTGATTAGGTTGCCTTCGGATTCGTCCGTGACTCGTTATTTCACTTACTCGATTATTACTCATTCACTTCACTGCTGAGGTGAGTTCATAGCCCCATGTTTTACATGATTTTGTTTTATAAGTTTTTGGGGTGAGAAACATGCATTGTTTTACAATTGGACACAAGTGGTTAAGTTTTACATTATGATTACGTGTTGCCTAAGTAGCGATAACCCTAGTTGAGCCCATTATCATGAACTGTCAGTTACTGGATTGTGAGCGCGAATGTTATGAATAGATCTATTGGGATTGACATCCCCGTTCGGGTGATTAGCTATCACTGGGCAAACGAACGTATACCATGTCGAACATAGGATGTTGCAGGTTAGAACATCATCACGGGCAATGTAGGCCATTTATATGGTATTCATTTATGTCGAGCTTCAGTGTCATGAGCTTAGGGCAACGTAATTACATTTATATGATGTTTGCATCTGTTGCATTATCATACACTTGGGAAATCTTGTGGTCCTACAATATACGATTTATCAAACCTATGAATTCACCAACATTATTGTTGACGTTTTAAAGCAATGTTTTTCAGGAGGTCAATAAGCACGAGGTGCAAGGGATACATTGGTGGTTTTGATTTGGATATCATGCATTAAAGATTTTGTCGCATTACATTTTGTATATCTGTTATGGGCTAGAAATCTTTGTATTTTGAACAAGTGAACAAGTGAAGCTTCAGGCTTATGTAACAAATACTTTGTTAAATCCAATGTATCGGTTTTAAATGACTTTTTGGTCATTCTATATATATCTTGTGTTATTGATCTATGAAGTAACACGCCCCAGACCCTTATTTCGCTGCGACTCAATTTGGGGGTGTTACAGACATGATCTAGCCAAGACTACATTTTAATGCCATTGTGGAAAGATGGTTCACTATTTGATTCTTCTTTAAAGAATGATAGTAATGGTAAACCACAACCTTCTAGTGATGCTGGAAAAAAGGATGATGAAGGTGTATGTAAAGACAGTGAAATTGATGATCAAGAGAGGCTTGAAAATAGTACTCAAGATGTTAATACTATTGGGCCAAGTATTAATACTAAACCAGACATATTTTCTTTAGGAGATAATGTTACACTTGAAGCCACATATGCTGATTTCTTTAGTGATGAAACATAAGTGGATATGAGCAACATTACTACCACATATCCAGATCCTTCTACTCCAAATACAAGAATCCATAAAGATCATTCACTTGATCATGTGATTGGTAATGTACAATCTAGTGTATAGACAAGAAGAATGATAAAGACTACAAATGAACAAGGGTTTATTAGTACTGTTTATGAAGGAAAAACTCATGAAGACCTTCATACTTGTCTATTTGCTTGTTTCCTATCCCAGTCTAAGTGATTCAGCTTAGGTAGAAGCAATGCAAGAAGAGCTTCTACATTTTAAGCTATAAAAGGTTTGGGTACTAGTGGATTTGTCTAAGGGTAAAAGGGCTATTGGTACAAAATGGATTTTTAGGAACAAGAAAGATGAGAGAGGCATAGTGATTTGGAACAAAGCAAGGCTGGTTGCACAAAGACATACTCAAGAAAAGGCATAGACTATTATAAAGTTTTTGCCCTTGTAGCAAGAATTGAGGCAATAAGGCTGTTCTTAGCCTATGCTTCCTTTATGGGATTTATGGTGTATCAGATGGATATGAAGAGTGCTTTCCTTTATGGTAGGATTGAAGAGGAGGTATATGTGTGTCAACCTCTAGGATTTGAAGATCCTGACCATCTAAACAAATTCTACAAGGTGGTGAAAGCACTTTATGGTTTGCATCAAGCTCCAAGAGCCTGGTATGAAATGTTGGCCAAGTATTTATTGGACAATGGGTTTCACAGAGAAAAGATAGATCAGACCTTGTTTATCAAGAAGCAAAAAGGGGATATTTTGCTTGTACATGTCTATGTTGATGACATTATCTTTGGCTCTACAAAGAAGGAGTTGTGTACTGAGTTTGAGAAACTGATGCATGACAATTTTTAGATGAGTTCTATGGGATAACTCACTTTCTTCTTAAGGTTGCAAGTAAAACAGAAAGAAGATGGGATATTTATCAGTTAAGATAAATATGTAGCTGACATATTAAGGAAGTTTAGTTTCACAGATGTCAGGACAGCTAGCACCCCAATGGATACAAAAAAGCCCTTGCTCAAGGACTCAAATGGTGATGATGTTGATGTTCATCTCTATAGGACAATGATTGGATCATTGATGTATCTTACATCATCTAGACCAGACATTATGTTTGCAGTATGTGCATGTGCCAGATTCTAAGTCACACCTAAGGCTTCACATTTACATGCTGTGAGAAGTATTTTTAGGTACCTAAAAGGCCAACCTAAATTGGGCCTTTGGTATCCTAGAGCTTCTTCCTTTGACTTGGTGGCATATTTTGATAGTAACTATGTTGGAGCAAGCTTGGATAGGAAGTCTACAACAGGAGGTTGTCAGTTCCTATGGCAGTGCAAGAAGCAAACTATGGTTGCCACTTCCTTTACTGAAGTTCAATATGTGGCTGCTGCTAGTTGTTGTAGATAAGTACTCTGGATTCAAAATCAAATGCTGGATTATGGGTATAATTTTATGCATACCATGATTAATATTGACAATAACATTACTATATGTATTATTAAGAATCCTATTTTATACTCTAAAACAAAACACATAGATATTAGACATCATTTTATAAGAGACTACATTGATAAAAAGTTAATTCAAGTAGTTAAAATACACACAGATAACAATTTTGCAGACTTACTTACAAAAGCCCTTGATGTTGGAAGGTTTCAGTACTTGGTTGCAAGTATTGGAATGCTAAATACTTAAAGTTTTAATCTCTTTGTGTCTTTGTAATGGTTTGTAAAGGATTAGTACTGTTAGTTGTATCAATTAGTACTGCTAAGTATAACTAGTACTATTAGTTATACTTAAGATTGCTAGTTAAAACTATTAGTAATAATTAATATTGTTAAGAATAAAATGCTTTGGATTGTGTTTTCTTGGTTTTGGACTAACACTCGCAGGATAAGCAAAGCAGTATGGTTGGATTTGGTGATACCAATTTTGAAGTTTGTTAAAGGAAAATCTGCTGATTAATGATATAGAGGATTTAGGGATAACTTGCCAAGGGTTAATGCAAAGTTTACACCTTAGTTGGGAAGTCCTTTAAAATCTTTTTCTTAAAATCAACCTATGTCTGCCAGTGAGCCTAATGAAGCATCTGGGCATAGGCTACTGAACACGAATTGATGGCTTTTAGTTAGTCAGATAGTAACTGATCTAACTCACTCTTTAACATTCTATCATTTGCATAGTGTGTTAGTCTACGGACATCTGGTTTAGAGAACAACAAGCAAACGTGAATCTAATACATTTGTGTTAGAGGTAACACCTGCCATTGAGCTGGAAACCCTGTAAAGGAGGCCCTTTTAATGAGTCTATCTGAACACAGGCAGTATTTATACTAAAATCATTGGTTCTTATGCAACCAGAGGTTAAATGCAACCGAATTGATTAAGTTTCTTCCTTTACACTTAATCCCTTCAAAAGTATGAGTGCAATATTGTTTTAAAAGAAAATTTGGGTTAATACTGCTGAGTAGAGTTAGTACTGCTAGGCTTAATATTAGTTATGTTAGGCTAAACTTAGTACTGCTAGGCTACCGTTAGTGTTGTTTGGGGAATAACATATTTTTCTTAATTAAATATAGTCGTTGAGATAATTTCGCCAATTCTTCACTTATAGGTTTCCTTAATTTGGATAGTTCAAGATCTTTCTTTACATCGTAAGATCTTTTTTAAGATAAAGAACTGATTTTATTCAGACGGTCCAATCAAAACCTTAAGTTCTATCTATATAATCTCAATTAACTTTGCCAAACATATATATACCCTCATAAACGAACATAACCCAGAACCCTAATCGAACTTTTCTCAATCAACAATGGTGAATTTGGAATTCTGTGACACATACAACATGGTCGCCTAATTAAAGAAACCAGAAGGAAGTGAAGGATTTCACCAAATAGTGGATTTTCTCAATGCTAGTCACATAAGGTATGCTCTTACTGAAAATCCTACTATCTATGTTTCTCTCATCAAACAGTTATTGCAAACTGCTACTGCCAAAACACTTGATAATGGAGAAATAGAATTAACTGCTACAATAGATGGCAAAGTTAAGACTGTTACTGAAGGATCTGTTAGGAGGCATCTCCAATTAGCAGATGCTGATGGTATTAGTTCTTTGCCAACTACTGAAATCTTTGAACAACTTTCTTTAATGGGGTATATGTCAACTTCTGACAAATTGACCTTTCAAAAACGACACTTTTCCCCTCAATGGAGATTTCTCATCCATACCATCCTACATTGTTTAAGTCCTAAGAAAACCTCTTGGGAATAATTCAGTAGCAATATAGCAACTGCTATTATTTGCTTGGCCACTAATAAGAAATTTAATTTTTCTAAACTGATTTTTAATGGTATGGTGAAAAACTTAGATAGTAAACACAAATTTTTAATGTATCCAAGATTTATTCAAGTGTTTTTGAACAAGCACAAGAGACTGCTTCGACCTTACACAAGACTTTATATTGCTCCTACCCACACTCAAATTTTTTTTAGCAATATGAAGAGGGCTTCTAAGGGTTATACTGGGGAAAATAATCCATTGTTTCCTGCAATGATTATTCAGGGCCCAATTGTTCAGGGTGAAGGATCAACACACCCAGTCGAGTCCCATCACACACCCACCAATGCTCCATCAACCTTACAAACACCAGTTTCATCAACCTCTAGGAGAACAACCAGACATGAATCTATGGTTCCTCAGCCTAGATCTCCTACTGTAACACCCTTAAATTTACAACACAGCAGAATACAACATTGGGTGCTACTTCATAATATAAGCTCACGAGTCACGGTAAACGACATTCAATTTTTATTAAAAAGATCAGAGTTACAAGGTCCCAATAACTTAATAA
>BQNB010003947.1:6777-96507 GCA_026074375.1 Tanacetum coccineum | reverse complement strand
GAAACTTTACTCTACGGACGTCGTTCGACATATAGGAAAAATGAAAGAAAGATAATGTAAGATACATTTGATGTAGGAGAAGTCTTTTTCATTGGTCTCGTAGTTACTCGAATTCGGCTTTCATCCACTTTGGTCTTCTGATCTTGTTAAAATTTCTTCTCAGTGTCGGTATCAGGTCTCTTGGTATTTCATCACCAACATGGTGATTTAGATGGGATCCACACGTTACACGTGACACACAAAAATATTTTCCGAAATTACTCGGTCATGGTGACATTCTAAGGCAGCACCATCTGAAAGAAAAGATTTCAAGGAATGCAAGAAAATTCAGACTTGTTTATACGGAATCAGATCGAATAGGATTACTTGCATATTGATCCACCATTTGGAAGTGTTCTCACCCAAACATTTATCCAAAACTACTAGTTTAAAGGCGACGATTAATCCGACACATCGTGGCTCTTCCTGAATTATGCATAGTTAGCTAGGCTATGCATAATTGAGGACCAAGCGACGACACATCCGTCCTCGTCAAAAAGAAAACTTTTCGATTATTACACACCATATATGATGATAAAAGTTTTTGACCTATCCTCGAAAATAAGTATATTGTTTGACATAGAAATGGAAAAATATTTCTACCTTCGTTTTGAGAAACACATCAACTATTGTTCATTTATTTTTGGGAAACACATTTTTGCTTTGTCTTCTTATGAAAATCGACGCAATTTGGTATTTAGTTTGATAAAACATTTTATAAATTATTGTATATTTTTGGTATAAATTGTTCATAAAAAGATATTAAGGTGGTTGAGATTTAAGGATCGTAGCAAGTACAAGAAGTAGTGAATTAAGGATTAATGTAATCGAATGAGGAAAACGGACGATATATTCGATAACTGGAATTGTCCCAACTAGGAGTCAAGTGCGTCTCTCTTAAAACAGTTGAGGCGGCCTATTCTACGTGCCGACCAACGATCTATAGTAGTGTGTCCACGGTTAATAGAGAAGTAATAAAGTATACAGAACGATACGTCCTATCGTAACATTAAATCTAAATATATAATATAATATCTTATATATTCCTTGATAAAAATAATATAAAGTATGCCATGCGATGATAAATCCACTTGCCCTTTCTAATTTAATAACACCAAACATATTGTGAAAAGCGACCATTTTTTTATGTACATAAGATAACTTTTAAAATCATTGAAGACTTGTTATCATTGACCAGTTTCCTAACTTTAGAGAAGTTGTTATTTTTGAAAGGTCACCAGTTCAAGAAAGTTACTATTTTTAATAGGTCCGGTTATCGGATTACCGTAATCGATATAATTATTAGATTTAAAATCTCGACACTTGTGTCATATTTTATTAACATCCATTTCGTATATACCATAAACGTGTATTGTAAAAATAATGAGAGTTTATTATTATTTTTATAATTATCCAACAAGATTCAAATTAGCCCAATTTACTTTTAAAATCAACGTTTGACTCTTTTTTTTATAAGCCAATATGTATGTTTTTCTCACAACTGACCCGTTATATCCTATTTTCGTGACTCAGACTCTAAAAAGATTTTATGTAAAGCATTATTTCGAACAACTTTTTAGTTTTAGTCGAGAATTGAATCTCGACAGAAAATGACCAAAACACCCTTACAAGAATTTTGCTGATACTTATTTTATTTTTAAAGAAATGCAGAAATTGGACTTTCATTTTTTTGACCATTATCAAATTTACACAAACCTATACACAATACTTCCCAAATTGGTTTAAGATTCCCATTAGACGCATTCCCAATCTAATCTTACGCAAGATGCTCGATCGGATTCCATCACAAGCATTTATCAATAACAAATTAAATCGCGAAAACAAAGATTATACTAGTAATAGAAATTACTCACAATGCTATACCAAGCAAGATCGGAGAAGAAATAATTTCGCCTTGTCTCTTTGTTCCTAGCTCTTTGGTTCCTGTAGCCGCGGCTCAAATCACAAACAAAAAATCTAAAACCAAGCCTCAATCTATATAATATCGTAATGTGATAATATATATACACATATACGAAATTTATCATGTCATATCAGTAGATGGCGACACCATTACATTATGGTCAACGAGATACAACTCGAATGTACGCAGTGTAGCGATGAATCGAAAGGCAAATATAGTATAATATATATAATATATATATATATTATATATAGATATCATATATATATATATATATAGCGTTCGTCGTAGAACAGATATCGTATGAGATATATATATATATAATATAGATTATATATATAATTTACTATTATATACCACACCGCCTTGGTATAAAGTATACAATCAAGCCTAGCACAAAGCACACAAAGGTCTGGAATGATTGCGCGCGTGGATATCGAGACATCGGTGAACCCTCCGTGATTTTTGTTTTTCAAAAACATCATAGTCGCCAGTTTTTGAAAAACGACCTAGTTCGTCTATGACTCGTGCCTGAAAAAAAAAAAATACCAATCCGTAACACCACACCCTCAAATTTACATTGCAGTAGAATACCAACATTGGGTGCTACTTGTCCATAATATAAGCTCACGGAGTCACGTAAATGATATTCAATTTTTTATTAAAAAAATCAGAGTTACAATGTCCCAATAACTAATAACAACTCATTTTCAATATAATCCACAACATGTTTACAGTTTCTTAAAAAGAACACATTTTATCATAAATGCAAAGTTCACCGCAAGTCCCCGTCTTCGATATCCGCGATTTCATCCCATTCCCAAGCTAGCAAGAATATACGCTGAGGATAAACATGCTAAAACATCAACGAAAACGTTGAGTGAATCCATAAAGTTTATAAACAATCATTTTGAACACAAGCATAACAAAACATTTAGTTCATAGAACCATCACAACGATGCTAGAGCCACGAACTGAACCTTAACCATGTACCCAACCTGGAGTACTAACACTCCCAATACTAGGTACAATATTCTCAGTATCCTCGGCAAGGAAAATCACGTCTGAAAGTCTTAGGCCAAATAGATCTAATTATTATTGCATTAGCGTGTCACTAGAGAATGATCTGTTAGCGGTGATTACGTTCATTAAGGAGGCCACAACAATACACCTCCAGTCAACGTTCACATAATAAAATCACCTGTGTTCGATTTTCTAAAACAAGCATGTATCTCCCTCGCGGGTTTTTAAAACATAAAAAGAATTAAATGCGAGGCTATGAACTCACCTTGATATTGCAGAACAATTGACAGAATGCAAATATTAGGCAAACACAATAGAAACCGAAACGGCTCGATCAAGAAGTTGCAGTTTATCTTAACGGTTATGACCCACCAGTTTAGGATGATGAATTTGGGTTTTCCGAGGGACGATTACATCAACGCGTCACGTTGATGAAAGATTTAGAGTTCAAGTTGTAATAGTTTGGTGGTTGGTTAAATAAAGTAAATCGAAAAGTAAAAGCAAAGTATATGTAATATATTCCGTATATATTACATATGAATGACAAGAAAATATATAATACATGACGGTTATTATGCGTGAACATGTAAATAAAAGAAGTCGAAAATCAAGTTAAAGTATGTAATATATATATACATAATATATATCGCATATTGAAAAAATAGAGACATAGTAATATAATGCGACGACGTGTACATTATATAGTAAGAAAACTATTATATAAAGTACTGAAGAAAAATATATTAAAAATCAACATAATTCGACAACGCTGTCGGAGAAGTCGCCAATGAAATAGCATAAAAGTTTATTACTATAAAAGTAGAACACACGTTTTAAAGTCCTCGAATTAGATAAAAGACATTTTTAAAAAAGTTTATAACAAAGGTTTTGATGTCCTTTAGTCGAAACATAAAAGTGAATTAAAAATTTAGTATTTAGTTTTCTTGACGAGTTTTAATTAAACTAGTTATCTCGTTTGTAAAAATATAGTTTCCGATTACTCATCGTGTTATTGTATAATTACATCCTAATAGTCTTCAAACTATATAACTTTTTCCATTATTCGGGTTATTATATAGTATAAGTTTTTAAAAAATCAATACTAAGATAAAAGTTTTTTTAATAATTTTTCGCATGACCCTTGCCGTTTATTACTACGTTTCCATCAATCAATATCACACAAGTATTTTCGCGTTTTTCTAATTTAATACTTAGTCAAATTATACATAATCATCAATAAAAAGTAAAACCGCAACGCGCCCGTTAATCGCTGCTATTAAACCAAACGCACCCTTATTGGGATGTTGTTAAACCAAACACACCCTTAAGGGTGTTTAACCCAGAAACAAACACCCCTATTAGGTGATAAAACACAGAAACAAACACCCTTATGGGCTGTTATATACACGGAACCAAACGCCCCTTTTTGGGTGCCCCTCTTAAACTCAACAAAACAACAATAACCCCTTATTTTTCCGGCGGGTTTTTTCGGTCGGTAACTAGGAAGAAGAAAGCAAAGAGATAACCAAGATTAAAAGAAACAAAATAACCACAAGCCCGACACCTTAATGGTGTGGCTGTAGTGGCTGCTAACCCACACCGAACACCACCTTGTGGTGTTTTCGATTGCAAACTAACACCCTTCGAAAGCAAATTAACAAATAAATAGAAAACTAGCATAAATAATTAACACCAAAATTGTTTATTAATTTTTTTTACAATGAACGCAACCATCCAAACTCAAAAAACCGAGGGATGAAGATGGTAGTGGTTCACGACAGTGGTGTTGTAGCAGTGATGGTGGTGTGGAGGTGGTGATGGCGAGGTGATGGTGGGGTTGACGATGGCAGCGGCTGGGAGGTGATGGTGGGTAGGTTGTTTTGGTGGAGATGTTTGTGGTGATGATTAATGGAGATAAGGTCTGCGGTGGTTTGCATGTCGGTGTTTGAAAGGCGGCAGTGGGCGCGGGAAAATGGGGCGTGCGACCAAATGAGAGGGGAACCTGAGGTGTGGTAATGGTTTTAATAAGATCGTGGTGGAGGAATCGATGATGCGTGGTCAGGCGACCTCACCGAAAAAAAATTTCGGCGGCCGAAAACGCTTACGAGGCCCCAGATATTATGAGAGAGGAGAGTGTGTGATGTTTTTGAAAAAAAATGAGTTATAACCCTATTTATTATCTTTTATACATTTGAAAGTTTATAAAACAAATTGCAAAGTGTATAATTGTTGAGGGAGCTTTCGTGTAAATAGTATCACAGGGACTAGAAATGTAATTTTTGAGAAGTTTTTGTAAAATAACGATTCGGGACTCGTTTAGGCTACTTAACGATTGACTCAAGTCACGAAAATTACGCCATTGCGTTCAAAATAATTTTTCCCATGAAAATGAGTATTCACTCGAATATTATTTCATAAATGTTTTTAAAAGTTTATTTAAAATTGTTTATTATTTATTAAGTAATACTTTTAAGCTTTGTCCGAAAAAAAATAAATCTTAATTTATATGTTTCGCAGTTTTCACAACTTTTTGAATAAAATGTAAAATGATTTATTAAATATTTTTATTAAATAAATTTCGATAAATAAATAAAATTTTATTAGTCTCGTGTCGGTACGCGTTGTTCTCGTTTTCAAGCCAGATAAATTTGAGAAAAATAAAATTTATAAATGAAAATCATGATTTATTTTTAAAATAAGTTCTGAAAAATTATTGGTTACGCGGTAGTAGTTTTTTAGAACGACAATAAAATGTCAAAAAGTTAAGTCAACCCGAAATGTCAAAAGGTAAAGTAATCATTTAAATTTCTAAAAAAAAATTGACGGTTGTCACATTTTTAATAGAAACGTATTCACCCCCCTCTACGGTTTTCACAATTGGTATCAGAGCCACGTCACTCTAGTTTTCAAAACAAATGGTTTTTAAAATAAAGTACGATCCATGTATCAAATTACCCATGAACGGGGACTAAATATGGAAAGTGTTTTGTTGTTTGATTCGTACTAGTTTTGTTATTAAATATTCTTCGTATACTAGCTTGAAGGAAAATTTTCTCAAAAGAACTTGAAAGTGTCAACTTATGTTTGTCTAAGTCGTAAGAGTAGAAATAGAATCTAAAACAAGATAGTTAGTGCTAGAACAACTTTTTTTAAAGTCCTAAGTTCTACATTAATTTACAGAAAAGATTTGAACAAAAAAAAATGTGTTTTGGGGGTCACAGGTGGCGTCCCAGTATAAATGTTCGGTGGTGGTGGTGGAAGCGGCGTCCTAAAATATATATGGGGCCGTCCACCTTTATAGGGGCCGCCTGTCTGTTTCGTCAATTTTTGGCAAACTTCAAAAAATCATATAAAATCAACCGTAAGTCCGTATAAGTCGTGCCACCTGCCATTTCGAAGATAATACGAGCTAGTTTTTTAATTAAAAATACTTCCAAGTCATTATTCTAAACTAAAGGAGTCAAGAATGCAAAATACTATATAGGGTCAAAACTATATGGATTCGGTTTGACGTAATACTTTTGTATTTTACCTTTTGCTTTCAAGTCGATCCCCCCCCGCCCGCATTACTATTCAACTATATCCTTGAAAACATGATATTGATAAATTTTTAAAATGGGGAGGGAAACTCTATTTTTTGTTTTCAAATAAAACCAAGACCTATGTATACATCGTTAATCCAATACACAAAACGCGACGAATATTCGTATGTGTAGATGCCTAGAAATGACTATGTGTGTTTAACTTTGCGTTCAACTCTACTTAATAGATATAATAATAATCATTACATATGTAATTGAGCTAATTATATATCTAAACACATTTTCCATGTATGGCTATTTGTATGTTACTAGTTTGGAGCATTGCAATAGAGCCATAAATCACAATATTTAACAAGTTTTATATAAACATCTTGTATATTATTTTGAGTGTAGTAACAATTTAGAAACAAGAGTTAAAATATTGTTGTCAAGTGGTGTGGAAAAATAATGTCCTATAGATAATATGACTTAAAATCCGTCTCTAAAATATTGTCCAACACATTAAATCTCTTCCAACAAGATGTCTAATTCTTTTCAACCGTCTTGCTTTTGTTTGACTTGGGTTTATTAAAACAAAAGACAATATCATATTAATATATTAGTATTATAAGTAAAGAAATGTGTATTTTTTGTTAAACTTGTGCTTATGCTTGCCATGTTCTCACACACACCATAATATAATTATTATTTTATAAACATTAGTATTTTAAAAATATTGTTATGTATTAAAAATGGTTAAAAAGAATCATTCCTACACTAATAAAATTCAAAAACTATGCATACGATGTCATAAACACAAATAGTTTTTCGCAAAAGCAAAATATAAGACACTATTGAAGTAAAGAAATTAACTTGTCATTATTCATTCAACCTCACAAACACTTACAACTAGGTCTAGGATAATGGAACACACTATGAAAAATCTTTCTTTGTCCTTCTTTAAAAAGAGTTTTCCGTGAATGCGGCAAGAAAGATTTTGAAATATATATCACTCATTAGATTCAAACTATGATTGATATTATTACGAATCTAATTGACAAGTTTTTTTGAGTATGAGTATGGACAAGAAATCGGATTCTTATTTGTCTAGCTTTAAGATTATATCAAAATATAACAAGAGATATTATCTTAAACCTACATACTCAATCACACTCGATTGATATGAAAATAACGACATCCTTTTCCAAGACGATAAGAATATGCATCGGATCATAACTCACACTTGTGTAGATGATGTCATATTGAGTCTACTTGTCCAATAGTTGTGTTCCAAATATTTGGCAAATATATGCATAAAATACACAATGAAGTAGGATTGGCGACTTGAATGTTTCATCCGAGATATTCAAGTAATTTACCTTGCAATGCAATTGGTAAAGTCGTCATCTCCGAAAAGCCAAACATGAGCAAATACACAACATATGTAACTTTGCTCAAACAATTGAAAAGCACAACTCAAAACTCAAACTATATTCTCATCAAAACTCTCTCTTACTTTATCAAATAAGCATAATATTTCTTCTTCACCAAATGGGAACCCTTTAACCATCTAAGGTTAGGATTAGGAAGAATTGAACATATTCTGCAAACCATTTTTGTGCTTTCTCTCAATAAGTGATCGTAAGAGGATTTTGAATATGAAGATGATTATTATTCAAACGATAATCAATCTCACTATTCAATCTAATTACAAAATTAGAATATGAACACGAAATCGAGACTAGGATTTATCTAGATCACGAAAATATCAATCAAATGACCATAGATATCTTTCCGTGTCTACATGTTTAACCATCCTCGGTTATTACATGAAATCAAGAAGTCGATTGCAATACAACAAGATTAGTCATCGAATTGCAATTCACACTTGCAATGAAGATGTTTCATTGAGTCTAAAGTGTTCAAATGTTGTGTTATTAGCTATGGTCAAATTATACATGCTAAACTTAACACACTCTATGTAGGATTGACGACTTATGAATTTTCATCGGGAAACTCATAAGTACTCCAACTTGATAAGCAAGTCTTGGATGTCATTTTTGAAAACTCAAACCGAGAACCGTTATAACTTATATAAGTTTCTCTTAATAACCTAAAATCAACACTATCTCCTAAATAATGGTCCTAAATAGTGGGAAAATAATCCTTGCCCAAATTTGGCACCTCTACGGATCGATGGATCCTTCGTCTTAGATTCATCTTCGGTTTAGGTAAATCCGCCCTATGGCATTAGATTTAAACATCTTCCTCTTGTCAAATCTCTTTCTTAAAAGTCCTACCACCCACTCTCTCCATGTAACTAAACTTTAGTTTTCATCATTCTTTCTAAAAGAAACAAAACTAAGATATATTAAGGTTAAATTAACCTCTAATTGGAGTTTTTTCATGAGATATGCAAAAAGGTACATGATTTGAACACTCTAATATATTGAAGCATTACACCTTGTCACATTATAAGCATATTCTAAAGTTCTTAGATGACTCTTCTTTCATCTCTCCGCTGCCCCACTACAACAACTTGCTTGCTCTCGCTTTATACCTTTGACACTTACACAATCTTGATGAGGATTATGTTGAACCGAATTAAATGTATGTTAGTTGTGTCTACTTTGGCTCTTGTATGAAAAGACAATAATTTTTTTATCTTTGGTACACTTCATTAGGAAAATATAGGAATTCTATTTTGTCTAACATGAGAATGACTACTGGAGAACCACTATTGCATGAGAATTCATATTTTGACCTAACGGTTGAATTGCTTCCATGAGTGATGCTTGGTTCGTGTATAACCGGTAATATTGGTGTGTCTTTGCCCTGAATCTGCAGCCACCACTGTGATAGTCTCATAGTCATTCTCTTAATTGATTAAAATGACTTGTTTCTAAATTTGACTAATGATAGTCTACATGATTGAAAATCGAATACTCTTTTAGGGAGTGCACACTAAGAAGCAAAATTTAGATTTCTCTTAGTCAATCTAGACTACTTGAAACCTCAACGTATCGTGTTTTGAAGTTTCAATGTTGATAACTTGCTTACATGTAAGCTATTATATGCCTTTCTTGTTTATAGATGCTAGAGTTTATTTGCTTAGCTATTGAATGCATGTCTATTATAAAGGCGTTTGTTTTTTTCTAGCAATTTAGATAAAATATCTCTTAGTTTATCTAAATAACACATGCTCCTAAATGTTAAATGCTAACATATTTTACATGACGATTAAATTAACATGTTTTGTATACGTCATTTTACATGACTTATGTGTTAATTGTGCATCTACACTATGTTAGTTTAATATATGACAATTAACGTTTAGATGTCATATAGTCTTACACATTAATCTTGTTGATTATTGTCTTGATACATGTTTAGATAAACTTGCATGCTAATATCTATATATCTTATGCATCTAGGTATATATACATATATTTTTTTTCTTACACTAGAATATTTTTCTTCGCGTCCGTGTCACAAATCTAAAATGTCAAAAGAGTCATAACACAGTTTTATATCTCTTAGAGTCTGCACTCACACATTCCCGTAATCATCATCTTGCTTTCTTCCGAATGATCCACTCTTTTGTCTAGTAAAGGTTAGATACAAATCTAACGCTCCTCCAAGTAGGTTTGACAACTTAAATATTTCATCCGAAATAGTCAAGTATCTTTAACTTGCAATCGCAAATGTTAAAGGTCATATCCGAAAATCCCTATTCAAGCCTTTTAACAACATTAGTTAAAACGCTCTCCATTTCTCTTCGACAAAAACACTCTTTGTCTTTCGATCACACCTCTTTCTTCTCACTCAACACCACGCATCTTACAACATGAGGATGGCTAATCTCTTTCATCACTATTTCTGCTACCACCTTTAAGACAAACGTATACTTGTCGTGTGATTTGTTCTCATGATACATATGCAATGCTCGAGAAGAGCTACAAAACTTTGTGGTAAGTCTTAGTTTATAGTACGGTTGAACTCCATAGTCCTTGACATTGTCAAGCTCGTCGCTCCATATTCGTATGTGTTCTTCTTTATTATTAATTATGATTATTATTATCGCATACGAAACCACAACGAAGACTACGTCACTATTTCCTTCGGGACAATGTTTCAAAAGGAATACATCTCCACTTAGTATAGGTTGCGTCTGACGATAACATCGTCGACCATTCTTTCTTTACACTTGAACGCGAATCATTAAAAGTGTTCTTTGTCTAGGTCTAGGGTTGATGGTACACATTCCGTAAATCTTTCTCTTTTTTTCTATGTCTGATTCTAGTCTATATCTATTCAGGACGTAGTGTACAACTTAACTACTTCATCCAAAGTATTCTAAGTATTTTTAATTAGCAAAATGCAAATTAAAATGCCACTCCTTTTACAAAATTCGTCAAGCCCTAAAATCCTCTCCTGTTGGCGGTTTGGCGGCCCCCAGATATATTTGGGACCGCCAGCAGTAGGCTTGAGATATCTGTCATTTCTTTTCTAATCATTAAACGAACACCCCCTCTCTCTTTTGCTACAAGCTGACGTCTACTTTACACCCAAATCTATGCCTAACATCTCTCTAAAGATCAATGAGTTATTCTCTTATCTCAATTCCCATAAGTACTGTTGCTTATGTTGTCAAGAGAATTTCATAATGAAATGAGTCTCATTCTCCAACACATTCCTTACGATCGATATACCTACAATCTATCATTACACAATAAATTTCCTCACATACAAATCTTGCTCCTCACATCTCGTAAACATCTTTTCTCACCTCAAATGGTCTTTTCACTTGTAAACGATTCTTCTCACTTTCAAATAGTCTTCTCACTTCTGATAGTCGTCTCACTTCTAATAGTCTTTCTACTTTGTACGTTTCTTCTCACTCTAAACATTTCTTCTCTCTTTTAATAGTCTTGTTACTATTAAAATTCCTCTTATATCTCGTGACAACTTGATTATTTTATCTGAAATATTTAAGTAATTTGCGAAAGGCAAATGTTACTCATTTCCCAAAACTTTCCACTTTCTAGAAAGTGAAGAACATAAAGAAGATATTCAATCTTCAAGTGTTATTGAGTCACCACATTGTTGAGTCTCTCATTATTCTTCCACCATGAAAGAAAACACATCATTTAACATCCACATTTTGTTACTTAACATTGTCATCCAATTAAAACACCATAACCAAACATTTGAATTCCCAATCATCCACTTTTTCTTGTTAGGAATCATTATTCATATCAATTGTTAGTTGCAAATGCATATATAAATCTTTTTTATCAACTTCTCACAACAAGTTCCTTCTTTAGTATCGCTCATCCTTTCCCACTTTTCGGCTCTATGGAATCATTTTCACACCCAAGAGCACATCGTCTCCATCCTCGTCTTATTTTTCTTTTTATTCTTTTAAAGTATATTATTTTGTTTTGACATATTTTGCCAAGATATTAAGTGTCATTCGTCTACTTTTAAAAGGTCATTCTCATAATATTTTTGTGTCAATCAATAAACGAATCTCATTCTCGTTTATTAAAAGTCGGTCTAATCTTTCTCCGTAAACATACGTCTTGAGTCTTTTAAATATTTTCATTTAGATGTTGTTTTTATAAATTTGTTCCATGTGGCTAGCATTCTAACTTTCTATTAAAGTTGTTTTCTTTAGAATACTAACACCTAAAATGGTTGTTAGTCTCCAATAATATCTTGCTATACTATATGTGCACCTTGGTCTACTAACTTTGTTTTGTATCACACATCCATATCTTGATTTCTTGGTGCTCCAAACAAGGAGGAGCTTACACCGAGGGGGAGCACTTACAAGCATCCTACTCATTTAAATTGAATTCATCGAACGTCTTGAGTTTTGATGGTAATTTATTTGATCCATGGATCGACTAGAGTCCCTTTTTAAGGAATGTAATTATCATAGGGACGCAATGAGCAAGGGGGAGCTAGGATATATGTGGGTAAATAGCATGGAGTTGGTTAAACCGTGATGATAGAAGACTTCACTAGGATGATGCAAGCTCACCTTTATTGAAAGATAGGATTGGGGATTGTAAAATATGATGAAGGGCTCATTCATACTCCAAATACTTCACATCCTCCACTTCAAAATCACCCTCAACCTTAAGGTCCTCTTCTCATACCTTCAACTTATATATTTAAAGTACCTACTTTCCTTTTATGCCTTCTTCTCATATATTACGGCCTCCTCTTAATTATCCAAGAAACACAAAACCGCCTCAACCTTATTTCTCATATTTTTTTTCTCATTCCTCTATACCTATTATACTTTGCGATAACTAACCTCTTCCGCATTCCCTCTAACCAAACACACTCGCTGAGTACTAACATTCTTTCTCTTGCCTACTTCTCACCTATTATGACCTTTTCTAAACATATCCAAAGAACATTAAATCACCTTCACTTTATTCTCTTATTTCTTCTCCTCATACCTAAACCTTTATACTCGGACAACTACTTATTATTCAAACCTCACAACCTATATGCTTCAACCCTTTGTACCCGTAATACCTTTTTAATTTGACAAAAGGGAGAAAAGGAGTGTAAAACGAGTAAGTTTTAAACTTCACTATGTGTTATAGTTTACATAGTTTATCATCATCAAAAAGGGGGAGATTGTTACTGCAAATATTACGATATTTAATCTAAACGATCTCTTTATGTTTTGGTGATGACGAACATGTAACTAGTAATACGTAATGTAAAGCGCGCAAGTGGGGGGGGGGGCAACATGTAATCACAAATTTATCATGAGCATATTGCATCCACATCTCTCGACATCTCAAGTCTACATCAACATTTGTTTGCATCCGACGTAAAACACGTAAGTTTACATCAAACACGACTATTTTTTGCACCCGACAGTTTTTTGATATCACGTAAGGTAATGCAAAACAACATTAAACTTGTAGGTGATCAAAGAATAAGTTTTTGTCTTAAAACATGATATATTTTATTAATCATATATCAAAACCATTTCTTCAAAAATTATTTAGGACAAATTATTTTGAATTAAAAGAAATGTTTTATTTGGTAATTATTTTAAAATTTAAAAATTCTGGTCATTTCCCCCTAAACTAAACTGTCACTTTACAGAATCTCCCTTAACCCACAAAAGCAAAAAAACATGCAGCATCTGTCGGGGCTCGGTCCCTGTACAATGGCCGGCGGCCCCCTTATATATATGGGACGTCGTTTTCCTGCAAGGCTGTTTTTAGCTTACTATAAAATAGTGGTCTCTCAACTATTTTTCATAACTCTTTTGCATGATTTTCTTTCAGTTCTTTCTCTCTCTAGATCTTTAATCATTCAACTTGGTTAATCTTGTTTAAATGTGATCAAATCTTCTATCCTTCCCTCCTTTCCTCAAGTGCAAGAGAAGAACTTTCGTCATCGCCAAGATACGAAGTTATGTAGTCTAGTTAGTTCATTTGTAACAATTGTTACATATAGATCTAGTCCATGTCTTTCATTCTTGTGTAGTTGTGTAGATCCGGATAGTGTATAAATTCGAAAGTGTTGATGTTGTGTCAGTTAGTATTTTGGTCCTCAAAATACAAGTATGGGTGATAGATTGGTTCTAGCTAAGATTATGACTCGACATCTAGCTTAGTGTCGGAAAATAATGTAAGCGACGTGGTTTATGTGTTTAGGCCATAAAACACATGGTTTGTTATGTTGGGCCATAAAACATAACGGGTTTGGTTGTACCCGAAGAAGGACTCGACATCTAGCTTAGTGTCGAAAAATAATGTAAGCATTGGTATAAGGTTTTCTCCGCCGAAAAGGAGCTTGTTGATTAGTGATGTAACTCTCAAGTTGGATACTCAGGGAGTAGAGTAGGACGAAGAGGAGCTTCATGACCGAACCACTATAAATCATCGTGTCCGGTTTGCATTTTCTTTTACCTTTCGCTTTACTTATTTCTTTACATTTATTGCTTTACTTTAATACTTGCATTGTGATCGTGATTGCGTTGATTGTTGTGTATATCATTTTACTTATGGTTGTGTAGTTACTTTGTAGTGAATATTGGAGATGTGTGGTTGTATTGTTAGATTATGTATTTGTAATTGTATTCTATAATCAAAACTTATCATATTGTTGTCAAACTTTTGTTGGTGATTTGATACTAAAGATGGAAAAGCTTTACATGAAACGTATTCACCCCCCTCTTTAAGTTTCCACAGGTACGGCCCACCTCTATTATTAGACAGGCCCATTAATCTAAGTTTGGTCTTAATGTCCCGCTAGCCTAAGAAGGGAAACAACCTGTAGCTTGATCTTAGGAAAGAGGAACCGAGGAGTTGGTTAATGGCTTTGTTAAGATATTAACCTTTTCCCGACAAAAGTGATAGTCTATTTCCCCTTGTTTAGTTAATGGCATGAAAGATAGGGTTAGACTGACATGTATGTTGCCACCAAGATTGGTCACACCTTAGTATAGGAGTGAAGATGAACGGATCTCCAAGCTCATTAAGAAGAGCTTGAAGCATGTGAGCTCAAAAAACTGTGTCAGGCAAGAGCCTTGTATTCAAGATTCAGTAGAGGAAATGTAAAACTCGTTACATTGTTTACGAGCGGTCCAAGATATAAGGTGTGAACCAAGATATATAGCAAATCCCCCCATGGACCGTCGATCATCTGAATCCCCATCCCAGTCAGCATCTGAGAAAGCTTCAAGAGAAGTATCGGGATTACCTTTCCATAGCATGTCAGTAAAACTGAAGGGCTGAACAAAGAACAACGTATGAGCTTACTTGTTCAACGTACCATTAACGTAAATTTGTTTAACTGCCGACCAATGATTCACAGGTCGTTATGAAGCATGCATATATTGACATACCTTGTTAACAGCAAAAACTATGTCAGGCCGAGATAGGGTAACATATTGTAAAGAGCCCACTACTTATCGATATTTTACTAGATTAGAGAAAGCGGTATTGTCATCTAAACTGAGTGAGCTCGAGGTAACCATGGGAGAAGACATGGGATTGCAGTTAGAAAGACCAGCACTTTGTAATAGCTCCAAAATATACTTCTTTTGAGATAGGAGAATGTCGGATACATGCAGAACAATTTCAATACCTAAGAAGTAGTTAAGTAACCCAAGATCTTTTAATGCAAAAGCAGATCCAAGTTGACAAATTATATTGTGATAGTGCCTTATTAATTACTTGTAATAATGATGCACATCACATTATACCGAAATGTACTAAAGTGCTCTATACATGAATAAATAAACAAAGATGCTTCGTTTTGGAGCCTTTGTAAAACGAGAACGAAGAGAGCCTTGGAGAGGCGCTCAAACCAGCGCATGAGGCGTGCTTTAAAGACATTAAAGAGGACTTATGAAGCAAACATACATGATTTGGTCGTTGTGGATCATTAAAGCCCGGAGGTTGTTTTCATATAAACTGTACTTAAGATATACATGAGAAATGCATTCTGAATATCTAACTGGCATAGTGGCCGTCGTTAGTAACGCAAAGTGATTAAAAACAGATCGAATAGCCTGTCGACTTGACACCCAGCTAAAATGTCTCATGGAAAAATCAAATACATAGTTGTAGCCGAAACCTTTTGGCAACAAATCTTGCTTTGTTAACGAGTGATTGCACCTTTCTTGTCTCGTTTTAACCTGATTACCCACTCTTACCATCAACAACATTGGTATTGAAGCACGGGTACTAAATACCATGTTCCATTATTTCATGAGAGCATCATACTCTTTCTTTATAAGTTGACGCACTCCAGAGGTTGTTGGCTGTTTGGATTTAACAACTAGGTAACCATATTGCTAGAGTATCGTTAGCGGAATAGATCTAGTTTTAGATAATGATTAAAACATAATAAAAGGAAGTTTAAACTACATTTTAGCCTTAGATCCTGAAATTGAGTTAGCGGTTAATTACCGCTCTACGATTTGCTCACACAAATCACGTCAACGCGAACGCACCAGTTGTCTAGCCTTGACTCAAGAACAAAAAATCACTGTGTTTAAATCAAAACCAAACGCACCTTGTAAGCTTAACGACATCGATAACCAAAACTAAAAACCTACTTAGGGTTAGCACCGAAAACCAAACCACCAATTCTCAGTTAGGTTTTAAACCGAAACCTGAAAAACCTAAAGTGGTTTTTGCGTATCGTCGAGCTAGGAAGAACACGGAATAAACACCTCGTGTTTAAACTTGAATCGTCAAACAAGGAGAACAAGAAAAATCGAAAACCTTAAAGGTTTCAGATCGAATTCGGTAGGGAGGAAGAACCGAAAATCCCTAATGGTTTTTAGGGTTTTGATTGGGATTTTTGGGAGAGGGAAAGCACTGAAAATCTTAAGTTGTTTTTGGGATGGAATGAATGATTATGAGGGATAGGGATTAGGGTATATATACTACCCAAATCCTAGTTCTAGATAAACTAAAATTCCCTCAAATCCTTATCACATTCTAATTCCTTTCCTTATCCCCAAAAGTAAACTCAAAAACCCTTTTTAGAACCACCTAGGGGCCGGCCACTTTAAGGCACCCCTAGGGTTCGGGTTTTACTCAATTTAGTCCCTTGATTTCGTATTTAAAGCATCCGTTAAATTAGTTAAACAAGTAACACAAAATAAAGACTATTTAAATACTATTTCGTGAGTATAAAATGCATTCTTCGGTGTATTAACGTGTTGTGCCCCTAAAAGGCTCACCGTATTTCTAATGTATAATTGCTGAAACCAAACTCACATATCAACAGCTCCCACTTGAGTTGGAGTAGCAGTCAACATTTATACTGGCAATGGAAACATCTAGCAACACTCGCACGTGCCTTTAAATTAGAAATACTTGAGATAAAGTTTCAAGAATCATCTCAGTATTAATGGTTATATATTTCTTGCTATTATCATCCTTCGTTACAGTTACCGTTAAACCCATGGATATTGATCCTTAACTCATTTTATATAGTTTAAAATTATGTTTCTCGTTATAATAATTAATTCAGATTTACAAATATATTTCAAGAATCATCTTGTCATTACCCTTTGGGCTTGGCAATGCAATTTATTGGATTAATTCTAAAGAGGGCAATGTATCTTTATGCATATATCAAGTGGAGGAGGCAAATTCTTTGTTGAATACAAGTGTTGTGGTATGATGCTTCACATCAATTCCAAAATAGCTTTTAATACCTTATTCTGGATAACATTTGACTTATACTTAAAAAAGTAATATCCACACATACAGAACTTGTTTGTATCTCAAGTCTAAGGATGACTTTATTAAACCATTTTCGACATTTACTCATGACAGGGATCCAAAAGTAAATGTTTAAAAGTTAGGGTATCCAATATGCATCCCTTGTGAATACATATGAGTTTGGCGGGAACAATCTGTATACTCAAAGAATATAACCAACACTCATATTTGCCTTATGTAACAATATTCCCAATTTTGATAACGAAATGGGACATATTTAGAATGATAAATCATTCAAGGGTTAAACATGCAATTATAGGGAATAAAAGTTATTATACAAAATAAACAAACAAAACCCAAGTATCTTTATTCATTAGAAATAAAAACTGTTTACAAATCCCAAATTATCCAAATACTATAAAACACAGATTTACATGAGACTGCTAGTTGGTATCATTCCTATTTTCTTAGTCATATCAGAATGCTTAGGAAATGCTAAAGCCTTCGTAAAAGGGTATGCTAGGTTGTCATATGTGTTAACTTTTTTATCCTCACATCAACCATTTCTATGGTTTCTCGAAGATAGTGAACTTTTGCGCGAAAATGTCTTGCACCTTTAGTGATTCCATGATCTTTCGCTATTGCTATGGCTCCAATATTATCACAACACATATTATGGTTTCTCAATTTTAGGAACAACAATTAACGCCTAGAAATGAATTTGCGGATTCTCCATACAGCCACTTTCGATGCATCAAAAGCAGCGATATATTCAGCATCCGTAGATGAAGTTGCAAAATACTTTGCTTTGTGCTTTTCCAGTCAACAACACCTCCATTTAAAACGAACACATATCCAGTCTGAGACTTGAGGTCGTCAGCATCCGTCAGATATCCAGCATCAGTGTAGCAAGAAACCCTGAGCTCTCGTTCTTATCTCATCGAAACAAGAAAAAAACATATCTTTAGTATTGCGAAGGATTCTATAGAATGTTTCTCTAACAGTAGTCCCAGTGAAGTTCACGGATTCTGTTGAAATCGACTGTTATGTTAGAAGCGAACGGCAACATTAGGTCGAGTACATATCACAACCATACATAATGATTCTAACAGCCGAGGCGTATGAACATTTTGCATGCGCAGTTTTTTTAGCAGTGTTGAAGCTCCTTGCGATTTGCTCATTTAAGCTTTTCTCCTGCATTGGATAGTTTCACGTTTGGAATTATCCATGTGAAATCTTTTTAAGATTTTCTCAATGTAAGCACTTTGACATAAACATATTTAACCGCTTTATCTATCTAGTTAGATTTATTCCAATCAATATATGCTGCTTCTCCTAGAACTTTCATAGCAAAACATCTTCCAAGACTAGGACTTATTCTATCTTTACATGGGAACTTTTGTTTACCATGATCAATATGTCACGACATATAAGATTATGAAAAGTGATATATCTCACTATCCAACTTTCATTATATAATCATGGTCATCATGATTTTAACTGAATACCGAATTTCTTAATTCATCATCAAAATCGTTTATTACATTGCCTAGATGTTGCTTAAGTCCATAATGGAACGCTTGATTGCATACACGGTTTGGAAAATTTTGGATTAATTAAAACCTTCAAGCTTAGAACTTATAGATTCTTCGGAAAGATGTTCATTGAGGAAGGAAGTTTTGACATCCATTTGCCAAATCTCATAGTCATAGAATGCAGCTATGGCTATAAGAATCCTAATAGCTCTAATGTCTGCAACAGGAGAAAAGGTTTCTTCATAATAAACCCCGTAGGTTTGAGTGAAGCCCTTTGCTACAAGACGAGCTTTATAGGTGTGTACAACACCATCCATGCCAGTCTTCTTTTTGAAGAGCCATTTGCTGCCAACGGTTTTGCCATTAGGAGGAAGATCAACTAAGTCCCAGACTTTGTTGTCTTTCATGGATTGAATTTCCACATTTATTGCATCAAGCCATTTGTCTGATTCAGGATCCAACAATGCGGCTTTATAGTTACCGGGTTCACCAAGATCCCCTAACTCATGCTCCTTAGCATCGATGTGTAAACACATTCGATATGGGGCATGACGTGTCCTAGAGGACTTACAAATGGGATTGATATCACTTTGAGGTTCATTAATTTCTTAATCATCCTCTTCATGATTTAAGCTAGTGTCTATAGAAGGATGCGTATATTCTTCTTGAATGATTTCAAGATCTTCTAGACTCCCACTTGCTTCTTGAGTTATAAGACTATTCTCAAAGATTTCGCATTTCGGGCAAACAATCACTTTGTTCTCGGGTGGGTAGTAGAAAGAATAATCCCATCGTTTCCTTTGGCCTATCCTTACAAGATACACTAATAGATCGGGTTCGTTTTCAGGTTTGGTTAGTGTATCACGCTTAACAAGTGCCTCACAACCCTAGACTTTTAAGTAAGACAACTTAGGGGCTTGCCCATGCCATACTTCGTACGGTGTCTTTTCAACCTTCTTAGTTGGAACCATGTTGAGAATGCGTGCAGCAGACTCAAGGGCATAATCCCAAAAGGACTTTGGAAGAGTAGTTTGACTCATCATGGAGCGAACCATGTCTAGCAGTGTTCTATTTCTCCTCTCTGACACACCATTATGTTGTGGCGTGTAAGGAGGAGTTCGATGGGCAATAATCCCATGCTCCTTTAGATGATCCAAAAACTCTTGACTCATATATTCACCTCCACGATCAGAACGTAGTGACTTAATGGTCTTCTGAAGTTGGTTTTCAATTCCTTTTGAAATACTTTAAAAGTTTCAAACACTTCATGTTTATGTTTTAGCAAGTAAACATAACCATAACGACTAAAGTCGTCAGTGAAAGTGACGAAGTAGCTTGCTCCTTGTCTTGACACAGTTCTAAATGGACCACATACATCGGTGTGGATTAGTCCAAGTAGATCTTTAGCCCTTTCCACTTGATGTGAATAAGGTTTTCTTGCCATCTTTCCAGACATGCAGGAAACACACTTTTCAAAAGACTTAATGTCAGTTGAATTAAGAAGTCCATCATGTTGCAACTTCTCAATGCGTTCTATAATGCTGTTCCATGACGGATAGTGCCCACAAGAGAGTAGAGTCCAAGTTGATCTTGGCTCTTTTATTGTTAATAGCATACATAGAACTATCATTTGTATTAGAAGAAGACAAATCAATTTCATAAATATCATCCCGTGGGATAACACTAAAATAAACCAAATTATTCCTAGAAACTAAAATTGTATTATCATTCTCAAAGCGGTTAACAAAATTATCCTTGTACAAACATAAAACTGAAATGATGCCTCTAGTAATAGATGGAGCATAATGATAATTGTGTAAAATTAAAACTAGTCCACTAGGGAGACACAAGTGAAATTCTCCAATAGCTTCAACTACTTTCACGATGACCATGCCCACGTACAAACTAAAGCTATGGTTTGTTTCCTACTTTCTGAGACCAAGAAGTATACCAGATATGTGTACCCACAACCGTATGTAAACCAGATGTACTAGGAAAAGAATAAGAGTTCTATGGGTGAAAAACTGAAAGTGCTAGCTTCTGAGATAACTTCTCTTTTCAGCAAATCGGCGAGGGCTTAAAAGGGATAATTCCTTCTCCAATGACCTACTTCCACACATTGGTGGTAGATCGCGTCCACTTCGCGGATATCCTTCATGGGTGTTGGAGGTTCTTGGGTTTGAGCAAATGATGGCCGCAAGCACAAGTGCATTGCTCATCTTTGCTTCTGCCTTTACCTTGATTTCCTTGCATCTTATTCGAATTTATTCTTTTGGTTTTTGTAGACCCTCTGCTCTTATTGCATGAAGTGCAGGTGCAGCTTCTTTTGGTGGTAGAGTTTGCTCATGTAGCTTTAGCATAGCATGCAACTCAGTCACGGTCTTCCCCATGCATGTTACAATTTTGCACAAAACTGTCATATTCCTTTCTCAGAGAGACCAAGATGAGGCTCACTGCAAGGTTTTGAGTCATGGCATGACCGAGACGTTTTAAATTGTCTATATAACTCTTCATTTTGAGAACGTAAGAGCTTACAAACTGTCCTTCTTCCTGTTTTGCAACTCGTGAAAATTCTCTCCTGGTTTTTTCTCATTGAAGTAGTTCCTGCTCCTATTATTTTTTTTATGCTGTTGGGCATACAAAATTTTTAGTTCCCTTTAGGCATATCATATGCACCAAGGTATGTTCCATGATTCTTTTGGATATATGGCTCCATCGGTCATAGCATGACGACCAGCAATTTCCTTTGAAGCCTTGACCCAAGCAGTGTGGGTGTTAAGGGCATCCGGAGGAAGTACTTGTCCAGCAGGTGGAATTGGCATAGCAGGTATTGGCTGCTCCAAGTATGGTAACTTGTCTTCAACCGATAGCAACATCCGAAGATTGCGGTACCAGTCCATGAAGTTTGATCCAATTAATTTTTGTTTTTCAAAAAACCTCCTGAATAACGAATTGTTTACTACGGTGGTAGTCATCAACATTTAGAAAAAGTTCATATTTATTAGTATTTTTGATAATTAAATTCTTAATAGAATTAGCTACCAATTAATTACTAATTAGACTAAATATCCAACTTGAGACTCCTACTATATTACCAAGGTTGACCAATGAGTAAACAAGTAGGGCAAGAAGTAAGCAATGAGCTTAATTGCATTTAATGTAACTCTTAGATTTATGAGACTTGTTAGAATATTAGTAATCATATAATAATATCATGAGCATGTTTAGTCTCACCTTATGCCTCGGGTCCAAGGTCTGACCAAGCATACTTGATTCAAGTCAACCAAGTAAGAACATGCAAAAATTGACCTTAGGTCTGACCAGAGAGAAAATTTTCGCCTTGGGTTGGAATTAACCTTAGGTCTGACCAGAGAGAAAAAACCAAATGCAATTTTTCTTAAATTTGCTGGCATAGACTTAAAAAATTTCACATAAGGTATTCACATAAATGTGTCAAAAGTGTGTACAAAGAAGCATGCAAACAACTTTGTAGCACTTATTTTAAAAACTTTATGGATGACATTGTAGTAATCATAAGGTTCTCAGTAACTCCAATCGAACACAGAAAGAAGCGGAGAAACATGTCAGCGCGAAGCTTATTAAAAACCTGAATTCTTTAGGAATGTCCGCCTTAAACTTCTCTTATAGTTTGGATTAGTGGATGAGCCGTACTTTCCATAGATTCATAATGTCTAGTTTTTAATCAAACAAGAAATCAAGTTTCATAGTTTAGTGTCTAATTAACTTTCTCAAAAAACAAGTTTTCCATGAAACAAATAGCAGGTTACGATAAACTTGTATTAGACGTGTAGTTACTAGACCAGTTATAACATCATCTTTCTCTCTAAGTATTAGTCTGTATTGCATACATATTAGGCGTGTAAACGAGTAATCAAGTAAACAATTATGAACATAAGCAGACAAATACAAAAGATAACATTAAATAAACAAGTAAACATGTAATGTGCCCGAGGTCTCTTACGAGTCTTTCCCAAATGGAAAACCAGAAGACCTTCACTAGGTTTTCATCTATGTGCCTAGATCGTCCCTTTCATCACAAGAAGTAATTAAGTAGGTCTTATGCCGAAAAAGAGAAACTAATCAAACTAAATATTTAAAAGATCTACTAGCCTTATTCAAAAAGATTTGATTACCATGTGTCAGCAGACGTGTATTCTTTTTATTTTATCTGAAACAACTCAACTACGAGTCCAAAGACGAAGGCTTTATTTAGATAACCCTGGAGTCGAAATTTGGCTTTATTATTATTATTATTGCAACATTATTAGCCCTCGGTCCTTTAAATAACTGACACATCGGGCATCCTAACCGACAGAGTCGGTAGTCTTATTTTGACTTCGGGTATTCCCTCGACCTTTTTGAAGACTGACACATCTGGCGTCCTAACCGACAGAGCCAGTAAACTTTTATCAATCTCGGATTATTATTATTATTATTATTACTTCCACCCTTTAAACGACTGCAACATCGGGCATCCTAACCGACAAGAAACAGTGGTCTTATTTCGGCTTTAGTTTATTACATTATTATTATTATTACTTCCACCCTTTAAACGACTGCAACATCGGGCGTCCTAACAGACAAGAAACAGTGGTCTTATTTTGGCTTCGGTTTATTATATTATTATTATTACTATAGCCAAATTTTAAGTCCTGTGGTCTTTTAACTACCTAGACAACGTGAGCGAGCCGTCAGGAATCGGTAGCCTATTTCCCTACAACACTGACAAAACCTCGATGTGTACCTTACTTTCACCAGAAGGAATCTCTACGAAGGGATCAAAACTAAGAATCGCAAAAACCAAATCAACTTTATTTATTTATTTTTTTATAGATTTAATAAGCTAATGGGAGCAAAAAACCACAATTAACCTCTATGAGCTCTAAAGAGATCCAACTACTCCACGCTTAGCATCTAACTTATATTCAACTCTATTATTTTTCGTTCTTTGCAAAATTTTAAAGTTTAGCAAATTCTTAGTCTCGAAAGCTAAGGGGAAAGTTAGAGTGAAATACTAGGTCAAGTCAAAAATTCCTAGTTCTAGCCTAGGGGCCTACTTATTACTAACATTTTTATAACACAATTCTTTTTTTTAATATTAAAATAACACAAAAATTTGGTTAAAACGGGGTTGCGAGGGACACAGACAGGCAACAGGTATGATTAATTTCTACAGAAATCCCCCTCACACTTAGAACCGAACATTGGCCTCAATGTTCAAAAATGTCGGGTTTTACCCCCACACTAGGAACGAAAAAGGCAAATGCAAAAAATTCCAAGTGTGAAAGGGGAAATAAAATAAGATATATATGATCAGGATTAAGGATTCCCAGGATATAATCATGAAAATGATCAGAGACCGCGTGATTGGAGGATTGAAAACAAGCACGTAGGTCTTTAAGATCAAAGGGAATCCTGCAAGCAAAAACAGATAACCACGAAACACAAGGAAAGAGGTACACTGATACGAACTGGAACGATAATAGAATTGATAGAAGAAAATAACGATAAATAAATATAGGTGATCAACTTTCGAGAGGCCGATCTCTCTCTCAATAATGATATTAAATCACTAAACCGTCCATATTATTCAACCTGATAAGATTACAATCCTAATCCCCTATTTATAATGAAAGATATCCTAATACTATTCTTGTAGAACAAGATACTAATCTTTACTTTAATTAAAGAGTATCTACTAATTAAATAGTAAATAACTTACTAACTTGTAATATATTATACTAATAATAAAAATAATAATATTGAGGGTCGTATCAATACTCCCGCCCCCAAAAACACCTTGTCCTCAAGGTGTTGCTTCTAACAAACTTGATTCCTGGATCCCACGTTTTCACTTGTGAACCTGTCTCTAGTCGATCAACATGAAACTGCAAGTGTACCTCCAAATTAGATCTACAAAGCGGCTCTTTGCTTAATCTCGATTCATCATGAAAATACCAACCATCTTCCGGTATCCTATCAAGCAGAAAGTATGATCCATGTTTCAGCCCCGCATCAGCCCATGTGTCGTTACCCTTGCCATACACAATTCCGCCAACATCGTTGAACACAATATCTGAGTTGTTTTCTTCATCAGTACCAACTTCAAAAAATTTAACAACCCCTTTCTCTTCTTTTCCTTGCTCATCCTTGTCTTCCTTAGCAACTGATCTTGTATTTTCAAATTCTTTTTCATCTTCTTCGAAATCAGTCATGTTATTAGGCGACAAACATCCAAAATCACCATAACTTGGTGCACATTCAGTTGGTTTTGTGGGTACCTTAGTTGTAATTGGTCGAGAAGATTGCACAGGCGATGATGATTTCTGGATTAAAGAGAGAAGTAAATTCTTCAATTCATCATACCTTCGAATCCGTTCTTCATGTCTCTGGTCTTCTTCTTCATGTCTCTGATCTTCTTCGAGTCGATAAGCCTTAATGCTCATGTCCAAGGAAACAAACCTTCTTTTCGTGTGGTCCATTCGTTAGTTAAATGGATTTTTGAGTAAATGACTAAAAAGTTGCTTAACCAAATGTCTAGGTAAGTCAGCTACATCTACGTTTTTCATCAAAAAGTCAACTACTTGTTCTGCTATAGGCAAATTGATATCAAAATTTTCTTTCCTAACATTAATTAAATAGTAAATAACTTACTAACTGATAATATATTATACTAATAATAAAAATAATAATATTGAGGGTCGTATCACACACCCTACACTTATTCATTACTAATACTACTACTAAACTAATATATTATTACTACTAAGAAAGATAGAAAGAGGAAGAGAACACGGGTTGCCTCCCGAGAAGCGCTTGTTTTTGTTTGAGTCTCTAGCTTGACTCCAAGGTTATTTCATTAGGTCCATGGTCAAATCCATCACCCGATGTGAGGTGAGGGCGGTAATAGCAATACATCACCTCCATAGGTGAGTATGTAGCAGGACGGGGTGATGACATATGATGAAAACCAAAAGAAGAGGTCTCCATCACCCTCGTCGTTCCCCCCGACTGTGTCAGGGAGACGAAAGGATCAAATCTTTCCACTTCCCTTGGTGTGACTAGCAAGGAAGACTCATCAATAACTGGAGTCGACTCAGGGGGTCCAGACTACTAATGTCCTCAAACTCCTCATCAAAGAGTGGATTATCATAACATAAGGTATAGTCGTCATTAAAGTCGAAAAGAGGGTTTGAGGAAGTCACATCATAAGATCCAGGTTTTGAAGCGGGAGGTGGTGAGACTAGTGGGGAGGGCTCTTTAGGTAACAATGCATGAGAGCCATCGAAAGATGTACCTTCATTAAGCAATTGCTCCAAATATTGAATGTCACCCTCCGAATCGTAATACCCATCATCAATTCCAGTTGGAATTGAATTGTCTAGGCCGATTTCGGCGATGAGCTCCTCAAAAAGAAGGTCACTAGTCTCAACAGACATAATGAAGAATTAAACGGATAAGAGAGTAAAGAAGATAAGAATCAAATGAAATAAGAGGATAAAGAAGATTTTTTATATTTTGGATTTTTTTAGAGATAATAAAAAAAATTATTTTTGGAATTTTTATTTTTTACTATAATATATAATAATAAAGAAAATATTTTTGGATTTTTGGATTTTTATTTCTATTTTTTTGTATTTTTATATTTTTTTAAACGAAAATAAACTTTCAAAAGAGAAAGGATCTTCAAGGTACTAACTCAAAACACAACGTAAAAATCGTACAATCCTCCCCGGCAACGGCCCCATTTTGATAAAACATCAAACGCGTGTCGATGTAATCTTCAAGTATTTCCCGTCGGATGAAATAATCACTTAAGGACAAGTGATAATTAAATCTTCCGGATGTCGTATCCACAGCGAGAATTGAATTTGAGATTCACGTTAATGTTTCTTATTTGATGTTTGATTATCTTTTGTTTTGGTTTTGGTTTTAATACTATAAATAATCTATAATAAAACTAAGCAAATAAATCTAAACTATATAAAATGGATATGCTTGTCAAGCGAGGCGAAAAGGTTATTAAGTGTGAAGGAAAGAGTTAACAAAGAATTAGTACCCGTTTAAAAAAATTGTTTTCTCACAACGTTGGTTTTTATTGAAAACAATCATTTATTTTGGTGCAAATTACTCGATTCAATGATGACGAATTAATACCCGTAAAAACATTATTTCCTCACAACGTTGGTTTATTTTGAAAACAATATCTTATATAAGTATTAATTATTAGATTTGATGTTTGACTATTTCTTCGGATTTTGCCCTTTGAAATAATCAAATAAGAAATCTAAATAACCCAAAGATTATTAATCAACAAATCACTTTTTAATCCATACTTAAGTCACTAATCACAAACACTTGACAAGCATATATAAATCTACTCGCTAAACATGAAAACTAAATGAACAACAATAAGCAATAAAAGACATTATAAGCAAATCTAAACTAAAACTAAATAATTGAAAAAGGATAAGAAGTAGAACGCGAATGATGAACCAAAATTGAATACAACCACCCGATCTAATAAACTACCAAAATACTTAAGTTTAGGAGCATTAAGCTTAAACTTGAGATATTGAGTTAGCTTACTAGACCCTTAAGCTCCACGCCTCAAGGGTAGAATCGAATCCGCCAATCATCAAACCAAACGACATGTTAACACAAATAAAATTAAACCAACAGAATTTGATAAAACTAGCAAAAATGATCCAACAGTGGCCTAATTCTACATTCAAATGGATCCTAACACGCTTTTTTTTAAATGTTGATAAATGAAAACCTATTTTAATTAATCAAATAAGCCGAAACTCTTAGCACTATTAAGCCAACCGAAAAAATAAGCCTATTAAACCAAACTACTAATAAGTCGAGAATCTATTAATAAGCTAATAAGCATTAACCGATTCAACTAAAACCAACAATCACTATTCGAGACACTTTTAAGTAATCCGAAACAAAGCTACAAAAATCAGCAGAAACATACAAACCATTCGAAGGAAATATGTTAACTAAATATACCTTTTTAAACTACAAATTAAGCCATTAACCAAGGAATTAAAACCAACATAAGCACAGCTTATTAATAAGCTACGACAACAGGGAATAAGAAAAAGAAAAAGGAAGATGAAGCAACAAGCAAACTAAATCACCATCAAACCTGGAAACTTATTCAAAACCTTCGATTCATTACCCAACTAACAACCCGGAATCATAAATCGTAGATCAAACCGTGCTTCACAAATTAAAACCGATTGCTATTACATATGATCGAATGACAAATACACAAGATAAATTTAATCTACTCCTAATCTATATCTAATCTAAGCTAACCTACGAAAAAAATGAAACGACGAAAAGAAAACTAGATAAGATAGATTCCCTCGACGTCTGTTGCTCCTCATCTTTTATAACTTGCGTTACGAATACGCAGTACCACATAGCAAATGGATTTTAGGCTTTTCTTTTCCTGGACTTCAGATTATGCTTGGGCTAAATTGAGCATTTACAAGTCTTGGGCCAGTTTGTAAATCAGTGATGGGCTAGGAGTTGTACTTCAAACAGCTGGGCCTGCATTTGGGCTTGGTCCGACCAATATAAATGATGTCGGGCCGGCCCAATAAGAGATGAAGGCACCGTCGGACTCAAATTTATGTGCTCTTTCCAATGGCATGCTTGAGAAATATTAATGACTTTGTTTTGATCTCGAAAAACGCGTAAACGTCTTCAAATCTTAACCGAAAGTCTTTGTTTTTGCTTCGTTTTTAATCCTTTGTACCTGCAAGACATAACAACACAAAACAAATATATTTGCAACATAATTAAGCATATTTTATTGTTATTAGTCCATTTATTAGCGTTTTCCGAGGTGTAAATGATGTGTGTTTTAGCACACATCAATAAACAATGTTTGAAATACACGATCGCCATAACGTACTGGGGTTTTATCAAACTGTCGGCTTACTTTGCGGCTTATGAGCCTTTGACCATCGTCACACACCCGTCTCTATCGTCGCGTGCAATGGTTAGCGGCAACGAAAGAAACGGTGGGATCGAAGAAGCATGAGCCAAGATTGTATTGTACTAATCCATAATCACGAATGAGGATCACATTTTCATGCGGAACAAAGGTTCTAGTTTTATGCAAAAGTAAAACATACCCACATAATCTTAACATCACTAATCCATAATCATGAATTAAAATCACATCTTTAAGCAAAAACAAAACACACCAAGAAACAAAAACACCATAAATCAACACATACCAATGAAATAATTAGCATAAATAAGGTAATTATAAAAGAGAAAACAAAACAACCCACCTAAGCTCACCAACGGCACCAACCGACCACCAATGCCACACACCATGATCGGCGGCAACGAAGAGATCGGCGGCATCGAAGAGAGTCAAGGGCAGACGGTGAGGCGGTAAAATTCACTCTTCATTCAGCCTATTTTGTTGCTTACCAAATACCCAACAATACTAACTATAATCACCATTGTGAGAAAAAAAATTGTGTGTGATTTATCAAACAACCATACCAGAGGCAGCAACCACCGTCGAAACACACACATGAGGCGGTGGCAAATAAAGTTCCTCCTCTTTTGTTGATTGAAATGAGTGATACCCAACTACAACATACAGTTTATAACTGCTTCAGGTGTTACAGAAGGTCACCACAAATTTTAAAACAAGCAAAACATCATAGATCTTCAAGTAATTTGGAGATTTATTTTTTCAATTTGGTGTGGTGAGATCCACGGGAAAATGATAAGTGGGTTTATTGTTTGGTGTGTTTGTGTTTTAACACATATCCCATTACGTGTATCTTGGCCAGGCTTGGATCGGATATGATTAAATAAAAGGGCGGGTCACATTAATTGTGTAAACCGGTTTCGGGTCGGGTGTGTGACATCAATGCATTTACCCAGGAGATCTTGGTAAATGTATTGTTTTTATAACTTATATCTTGTTGCACCACGTAAGTCATAAATTTTTGCACCACCTAAGTCATATATTGCCAAGATTGTTAAGATCGAGATCTTATTATGAATCGATTTTGTCTTTGCAAGATCGAATCGAGATCGAAAGATTCTACTTAAATGTCTAAAAGTCTTATTTATCTAGTAATTCATATTCAAAGCTAATTGTACAACAACTTAATAAAGAAATAAGACTTCTAAAAGTTATAATAATATGAAAATGCAACGCGTAATGACTTAAAATACTAGAATATCTAATCGGTGATTAGGAACGTTTAATCATTTCATCTAAGTATCTATATATTCTACTCTTATAAAACATTTATAACAATCCTCACTTGTTGTTTTACTTTAACAAAATTCGTTCATCTATAGTTTATCAGTTAGTTAATTTTAGGGAAGTATGATCGAATCGGATCCAGATTTTACGATCGTAAGATAAGATCGAGCTTCTACTTAATATCATATGACTTTTAAGATCTTACGAAGAATGGACTCATTTTTACTTAACGTGATCGTAAATTCGAGTCTTAAGAGTTAAAACTCGAGCTCTTAACAACTATGTAATCGTAAGTAAAATGGCCAATAAGCCGATAAATTAAACACTATCCTCTCCCAATCATTGTTGAATTAAAAGCTCTCATGGTATAACAATCATAGTTCATTGACTTTTGCCCATGGGTTTTTCTTCTTCATTTATAAATTTCCTAATATTTCAAGTTTCAACGATCAGAGTATAGTCCCAGACAAAGCCAAAAAAGGAGGATCTGTGATTGAGCGAATTGCACAGTAATATCGGACCAACGTATCCACTATGATATATTCAGAGTAAAAATAGACTCATTCGTCTTTAAGGTTGTTCAAAACAAAATTGAATCCTTTTTTGTTAATTACCATAACCAGCCTCAAATGTTCCCTTATTACTGGAAGTCCATTCAAAAAGTCATAAGCGACGTGGGCTACATTGTTGTACATGCTACTCACACAAGGGAGTCTTGTAATTTATATCGAGTATTCTTTATAGAGTAGCTTGGTGCTTTTGTCCATGATACAAAAATGAAATTGAATATATATATAGATTTATATTATCCAAACACGTTGAGCCGAATTTGGTTTTGCTGTGTGCGGTTGATTGTTTCTAAGTTTTGTATTTGTTTATTTTTGAGTTAGGGTGAGCAGAAAAAGAACACGGACGAACGAAAACAATCAAATTGAAAATAAATCCGAAGAAAATTGTCAATACCAAACAAACTGACATACTAATTCGGTTACTGGGTCGGTTATGAGTTTGGCATCTGAATGGTAAAACGAAAAGGCAAACGAATTCATATATATAAATCTCTTTTTATATTTTATATTATCTTATATCTAAATCCATTTAAAATTTAATTTTTAATTTAAAAACATTTTTTTGCTGAAATACTTTTTTTTTTTTTACTCTAAATTATTTATTGTAATTATCATTTTATTTTAAATAATTTGGGTTATTTGGTCATCGAAAACGACCAAATTAAATTCGTTTTCGATTCGATTCAGTTAGGAACAATTTTTTTTCAACGAACACGGATATAAAACCACTCAAACCCTATTTAGATTAAAATTTAATTATGGGCTTGACTTAGATTCATTTAATGTCACACATCTTAGTAACAATCAATGTCCCTTTTTTCTACAATGTCCATTGGTAATAGTCACTATAAAACAATGTAAAAATGAATTACCAAGCCTAGAAACAAAATATAAGCATTGACATTCTGTGTGATTATAATAATTGTTAAGCTTGTACTTTGTAGTTCCTTGTGGTGACTTGTGAGTTATATAAATATGATATTTGTGAAAAAAATTGAGCATCATAATCTCCTCACATAGTTACCGTTCATAAACCATTAAGTCATTAATATAAGAAAATCACGCCATATATCTCTTTATTGGCTAAACAACCGGAACCTTTTTTATATCACGGCCAGTGGTTTCACACCAAATAGGGGTGTTTGGAATGAGCTTATAGCTTTTTGCTTTATGAGGGAAATAAAGCATAATAGTGGGAGAGTGGGCTTATGAGTTATCTAATAGGGTTTTAATAAGAACTAAAGTGTGAATTTTTTAAATGGAGTTGGGGCAATATATAAACATGTTCGCATTATACAATACCATTTACCTCAATTTATATTAATCTAACATTAATTATTTTTCAACCATTAATCTGATGTAGGACAGGCGGAAGCATTGTTTCGTTTCACAGCCACCGACTACTGAACATGTTTCAATGGCAAAATGAGGAAACCTATGTGGTTTTAGTTCACGTAGGAACAGAAGGAAAAAACGTGAAAATACGTTATAAAAGAATTGAATCAATAGTTGAATGAATTCAATAGGAATGAATTACAATCTGTGCTGGAATTTGTTTATAGGTTAAGAACACTAAAACACTATTATTGTAATTCAATTCTATTTGAATTCAAATCAATATTATTCAGATTTTTATTATAGTTTTTTCAGTTATCTATTAGTTTCCTATGTGAATAGAACCAGCCTAGGTTTCTTGGCATTTGCATTAACCTGTTTCATTATCGTTGGCTGAGTGAAAAACGAAAATTTTGCTATCTACCTAGGTTGTACTCGAGCAACGGTTCAATATGGTCTCTCCAACCACACAATTAAATAGGTCACACTCTGAATTATCTTTTATCAATTCGGGTTTTCCTCGATTTTTCCTTATATTCTTTTCTTTTAGTTTTTTTTCAAAAAAACAAATGTTATGCAAAGTTAAGTTCATGCTGTTCAAGTACTGTATCGGAAAAACAAGTTTTTTTAAGTGCCCATGACGTAACCGAATTTTGACAAGCTTACAAGCGATTCAAAACAACTGAAAACTATATCTAGGAAACATTTGTATTAACTTCTTAAATATTCTAATTGATTAAAGATTAATGATAAATTATAGAATAAATCCTACACCAAAATTTATCTAATTTAATATGCTAGACATTCTTTTATGTATTTTCGTCTCCCCGATATTATTACTAAAATAACGAAAACATTGTGAAGATATCAATTCAACTTATTGAGTTAAGCTAAGCCACTTATCTAATAGATAAGCCGCGCTAATAAGCTTAAGCCAAACACCCCTTACGTAAGCACTTTAGAAAACTAGTGAAAGCCTATCCACTTTTTTGTTTCAATGATAGGCACCGATGAAGCATGTTATCGACGTGCAGTTATCGATGCATGTAAGTGAATTGATTTTCAAGGCTGTGATTAATATCAATGTCGTCTTTATAAATTTTATTAAGTTTCATTATATTGTGTAGTCGTTCGTAGGTTATTGGTATGTCGATCATCAGATGAACGCGATACGATTAGGTTTTTAATTGGGTGTGTGAAGAATTTTCCTTTGTTGTTTTGATGCGCAAATGGAAGGATGGTGGGTGTGAGGCTGAATGGAAGGATAGTGAAAAACTTCTAGGCACACAGGACTGACGGGTATTGGCATTTTTTAAACTGAATATGAAGTTGTGTTTGTCTATGTGTGAAAAGAATTTTGTGGGGATGGTTTTAATGTTTGTATTGGTTTTTAAGGTGTTGTTTAGAGAGTTTAGTAGACATGTGAATGAGAGATTTAAAATGTATCGTTTTTGTGTTTTAGGCTTTGTTGAATGGGTTGTTTTCTCAATGTAATGTTCTGATAGTCAATGCCTTTTGCCCTTTTTGGTATTCTTAAGGTTGTACCAGTTAAGCAATTTTCAACCATTTGGTGGAAAACCACCTTATGAATAAAACGGTGCACTATTTTTATAAGCTTAAGTGGGGATATCAGATAATCAGACAGTGCAACACCGTTTTTTACTAAGTGAGGGTTAAGCTTATGAAGAGTAATTGTGTGACAGGGAAAAGAATTCTAAGTGGCTGTTATAATAGAAATTGAATCGAGTAAAGTTGAGATTATCTGCATCTTGGCGGGGTACTTCCTACGTTTTAGTCATGCGATTAATCCTCTTTTGAACATTCACAAATTAAGCTCCAGGTGTGATTGCGTGTTTTTGACTGTAACAAAATAAGGTGAGATCACTGCATATTTATCAAGCAAGTACTAAGTTTGCAGGTAAATGGCGACTGATCTTTTTGCGATCCCTTCACATAGTTACTGATCATAAGCAATTAACATTATAAAAATGCACCGCCCCATTATCTCTTGATTGAAGATCAGTTTTAATTAAGCAGTTGTGATGATAGAAACTAAATCGAGTAAAGTTGAGATTATATGCGTCTTGGTGGGGCAACTTACTAAGTTTGCAGCCATGGTGGATGGATCTCTTTTTTGAACGTTCAAATCTGAGCTCACAGAGTTGTCGAAATAGGTTGTGTTTTTGACCTATAACAGAATTAAGGTCGATTGCTGCTTCTTGGGGGGCAAGTTATAAGTATGCCGCTAATGACGATTCGGTCATTTTTTCGACGTTTACAAAGTGAGTATCAATGTCAACAGTATCAAATCCTTTTTGAGGTCACTAATACCAATGTCAGTACTAATTTTCTTTTATAGATGCCGATTTCGATTTGTAGTTACATGTTTAAAAAAAAATTGGCAAATTTTTTGGCCGTACGCGTGCTTTGGTAATGTTTATTAAAAGAGACATACAATATGTATTTAGGAGTGATAAATATGTAATGCGCTTTAGGTATTTAATGTTAGTATTTTATGTGATGTGCTTTGGGTGTTTGGTATTTTACGTATAAGATTTTTCACTCTTTTCCTGCAGTTTTGGTGCTTTTGGGATGGGGGTTCCGTATGTAATAATTTTAGTTTTTGTGATGCATTATTTGTGTCCACAAGTGTTCAACCATTAGATTTCTTATGCTTCATCCCCGATTACTAATTTTATGTGGTGCATTCAACCTGTTCTCATAGGTCCTGATTTAATGGGTACTATAGGCAGTGTCTTATTCGGTTGTGATGAGATTTAAATGCAAGGTATAATAATAATGACCTATGGCGACATGGCATGAGCGTCATTACATTTCGACTCTAACCACTAACTTCACGTTCAAATAATCATCCAACAATGATGACCTAATAGTCCTGTTGAAACTGAGTTCGTTTCAAAGTTGGCTGATTATTTGAACGCAGAAATAATGATTGGAGGTAAAAAGGTGGAGGACGAATAGATGGACGATTGATCTTATGAACAATGATTATGTTAGGGGGCGATTAATTCCAAGAGGCTGGATAATAGAAAGTGAATCGATTAAAGTTGAGATTATTCCTTCTTGGCGGGGCAACTACTAAGTTTACACCGATGGCGGATCGATCCTCTTTTTTTCGAGCTCATAGATCTGACCTGTACAGAAAAGTGCTGAAAGGGCTGTGTTTTTGCTAATGCATGCTTATACCTGTAAACTAGGTGTAAAGGTCAGATATCTGCAAGTTGCAAAGCAACATACGAAGTGCAGCCACCGACGAATTGATCCTCTTTTGCAAAATAGAATGAAGGTTGAATACGACATTAAGTCACCCCCGATGTCCCCTCACATGTTACTGTTTAATAATTGAACATTAATAAACTAATCTTGCAAGTCGTTTTCCTCCTAGCGATGCTTGAGCTGCTTCCCACTAAACCACCTCTTATAGTTTTTGATGATTATATTTCAGGAACAGTAATCGTTGATATGGAAACTCCGCACACAAGTACTTATTTCATGGGCACCATAGGCTATGTTTTACTTGGCCAGGATGAGCTTTTAGGTTTGTTGTTTTGATGCGCCAAATAGAAGGATAGTTATGATCGAAGCGTAAACTTGAATTAATCTGAGCTAAGAAGATACGAACATTAGAGCGTTGGGTACCGTAACGCCATTGGGTCCGGCGTTAACGCCGTGGCCGGCGTTACGGTACCGTCGACGTGAAATGGACGACGGCGTTGGTGGCCGAGTTGACACACCAACGCCTCGTTGAGGCTTGTTTTGTTAAAAAAAAAAATTTGTTTTAAAATTTGAAAATGGCTATTTTAGCCGGTTTTTAAAAAAAAATTTATTTTTGTTTAAAAACAGCCGGTAACGGCTAGTTTTAAAAAAAAAATTATTTTTAAAAAAAAATATCCCAAACGGCTAGTTTTTTCAAAAAAAAAATTATTTTTTCTAAATATTTTTACCCACTATATATATCTCATTTCATCCTCAACAATCTTCATCCTCAACCTATACATTCAATCTTCATCCTAAAACAATCTTCATCCTTCCAAAAAAAAATGGCCGACTTTCCCAATGAAGGCTCGTTTTGGAACCTCCTTAACGCCGGCACGATGGGTTCCGAGTCTACCTCGAATTCTCAATTCCCCGGCTTTTCTAGCCAAGCTCCGATGACTCCCGAGCAACAAGCTTATTAGGAATTGTAATTTTAATTTTTAATGAATGAAAATGAATTTATTTAGTTTTAAAAGTGATGAAAAAAAATAAAATAATGGGTCTTAAAAAGTGGTGTTATTGAGTTATGGTTACCTGGGTTTTTTTGGATGTGAATGTGAATGTGAAAAAGCTCACGTGGCGGCTCAAAACTTGGTGTTACCAAGTTATGGTACCTAGACCTCTTAGCTAATTTAATTGGCCAAAAGGTACGCAGGCTCTTAGCTGATGATATAGGGTTTTCATATTGTTGAGTTCTAGAGAGTGGCCAGAGGAAGTTTAGTGAGAAACCACTTGTTGAATTAAACAGGGGCATCGCTTTTTATCCCAATAAAGAGATAATGGGGCAGTGCATTTTTTTAATATTAATTGCTTATGAACAGTAAAATGTGAGCGTTTAGGAACAGTATTTGCTGCTACAGTAACTTATCTTACATTTTTTTTCATAAATGTTTACGAGCCGTCGCCATAAACTATCGCTATGGTGCGATTTTAGTTTAATTGTGATTATAACATTATGCTACTTTGTCCCGCAAAGGGTGTAAACTTGCTTGGCTATGATGATTATGTATTCGTAATTTTTGTGTAACAAAACATTAAAGGCATGAAATGCAACCATGTTTTGTAGCCTATACGATATCTGAGCCATCACACAAATATTTTAGGTTCAAACGCATGAAAACCGTAGTACTTTCTTGGCTATGATGATTGGGTAGTCGTAATTTTAACGTGGCAAAACCTGCAAGACATGAAAGGAAACCATGTTTTGTAACAAATACGATATCTGAGCCGTTGGAAAATATTTATAAGTTCATATATGCTTGATATAATTTATAGTCAATAGGTGCTCCGGAATGTGGTCATAATTGTTACTTAATTTTAGGCATGTTATAAGCTGAGAGCTTGTTGCTTTTAACTGGCATTCCAGTGATATAATCGATGATTGGTTTTAAGATTTAAAATAGAAATACCATTTAAAGTGATGCTCATTACGAAGATTCGATTTCAGTGTCATATAGCGCTTACAAATCATTAGTAGAACAAATTTGACATTAGGTGCTCTGAAACTGAGGATGAATGCATAATAAAGTAAAACTTTTGATCTTTCTATTTTTGGAATTTTATAACAACTATATAGTAAAAGATTGTTAAGTGTTGTCACATATCTCATTCTTGTTTACAACTCTTATTAGAACTTCTTCCATCATATCAAAGAGCTCGCGAAGATGGTGACAAGACTTTGTTTACAATTGGTGCACTTCCTTGGCGGTCAAGTGCATGTCACTTGGACTTAAATCCTCTAAGCAGTTATTTCCGATTTACCAAAACAAAAAAGATCCTTATTTTCTCCCATACTCTTCCCTTACACATATGTTAATACAAATAATGTCTAAAAATGTTATTTATATTTTTCGACCTCTCAATGTTTTGAAACAAAATGTAAAAACGTTTACGATAAAAATAAACGTTTACAAATTATTAATCATAAAATTTCATTTCTAAGATTAGTAATCACTTAAGGTATGAACAATAAAATCATTAAGCATGATTAGTGATCAACAAAATATTTTTCTCTTATCCATCACATTTTTACAAAAGTATTTTACAAAAATAATTATAAGCTTTTTTATGTAAACATGTTATATGCAATCTTACTAGATTTTTCCGCATAATGTAGTATGTTGGTGCATAAAACTTTTGTAAAATAAGTTTTTCTAATTTTGAGTTTTTATTCGTTTTTTTAATGCGCAAAAAAAAATTTGATGCACAAAAAAAGAAATTTTGATAATGGAAGTAAAGTTTTTTTTAAAAGTTAAAGCCTTTGATAAATGGTAATGTAAAATTAAATGTTTTAATAATATGAGAAAAGTTGATTTGCATACCAATTTTTACTCACATACTGAAGGACAAATCTCCATCATTCATTTGAGTTTGATCTAATGGTGGAGATTATTCTAAGATTTAATCGACTAAACCTTCTTTTTTGTCATAGTATATATAAAGCTTTTTTTTCGTTCTTCATTTTATTATCATTTATTTCACACGCATCTCTCTCCATCGGAATTCATCTTCTCCAATTATAACATGTGACCACTCCTCCACGCTCCTCTGAAGCACCACCTGATCCCCATCCACCAGACTCCATTCATCTTTCTCATCTGAATCACCGTCATGATCTTACATCACCACAGCATCTACGACCGTGCAACGTTCATCGCGATGGAGCCACTGTGTTGATTGGAGGTCTAATAAAGTTTAAATTCATGCTGTTTGAAATGAGGTATGTGAGAAGCTTATGTGTTAATAAGGATTAATTATGATTCTATTATCGAGTTATCGAGATGTTTGACCTTAAAGTAAGATTCTAGTTATGTGATTTGAATAAGGGGCTGTGATTGTGTGCTTATTTTAATGTGGTATTTAACCGATAATTTAGTTTCGGATTGTGATTTTGTTATAAAGTTATAGTGATGTTGATTGGTGATGTGCAAATTGACCTAAAATTGAGTAAGAATTATGTGATTTGAATAAAGGATTGTGATTGTATGCAAGTAGCTTATATATTGTTATACAAGCTATAGTGATGTTAATTCCTGATGTGATGTATGACTTAAAATCGAGTTATTATTATGCGTTTTGAATGAAGGCTTATAAGTGTGTGCACGAGTAGCTTATATAAGTATTGTACAAAGTTCAAAATAGAAAGAAAAAGTGTATGCACATACTGTTTGTAAATTGTGTAAAGTAAATCCGAAGTGGAAATAGAGTCGTTTGTTTTTGTATAGTATATATAATAACAAAAAACAATTTTTTTTTTTACACACCTATTTTATTTCCCCCAAAACCCCCCCCCCCCATACAAAATTTTTTTTTTTTCCTTTTCCAGATTCGTTTTAGAATGGTTAGTTTCATTATTTTTACTGTTGTTTAAAGGGTTTTTGGCTTTTAATAGCTACGTACTTTTCCAAATGTACCCATATGGTACGTAAACTAAATTTATTATCCATATGGTACATGAACTTTACATTTCGTGTCAATATGGTACGTATATCCATTTTTCCACTTGTTTAACCGTTTGTACAGTACACGTCATCACACCCACCCACCATTCCTCTTTATAAACGCCTCATTATCCCTCTTATGTCATATCCCAATTATAAACCCCTAATTATAAGCTCATTAAAAGATGTCGTCTTCAATCTTCTAGACATCAATGTAGAAGCTAGTCTATTCCACCACATTGCTTTTTTGGTTATCCCCGTTGTTGAAAGCACTTCACGCACTCCTGCAAACCCAGCTAGGCATTTTTTGTGTTGTCCTAAACATAGTGTAAGCCAAGCATTAATCTTTATGTTATTTTCATTGTTTTTTTTAATTTTGTTACAATTTTGTCACATTTAGGAATCAGGCAGCCAATGCAGATTCTACCACTTTCTTGATCCTGAGATCTGTTATGGTTACTATAGAACTGAGATGCACAATCTTTATGTTCAACTCCAACAAGCAAGGAGAGAAATGCAAGTCCAAGAGTACACATATAGGTCAAGAATTCATGAATTGGAGTTGGAATTGAATGAGAGAACAGTGACTGGTGATTGCTACAAGAAACCAGTTGTGGTGTTCATTATGGTGGTGTTTGTTATGTACTTCCTAACCCAGTGAATGTTGTGGTGGTTGTGGTAGTTTCAGGGATGGTTTTTGGAATGTATTTTCTAGGTTTTTGGGTAGTTTCAGTGATGGTGAAGGTAATGGTTGCTAGGTTTAAGTTTGGTTATGGTAATAGTGTAGGATGTTAATGAATGATGTAATGGTGTAGGAATGTAATGAATGTGACTTATGTAATGGTTTTATCTAATGAAGGTATTATGTGATTGTTTGTGTTCTTATTTACTGCAAATTAAATTGGGTAAAAACAGAATAGTCAATTGGGTTAAAAGTTGAAACAAACAAAAACAGACAACTCAAACTTTAACAAAGATTCTAAAACCATAGTTTAATAATAAGCCACTTGCTTCTACATTGTTTAGTGGTAGCCATACGTTGAAGACAACGCCTACTTGGAAAGGGGGACCAAAAAAAAATAAACATAGTTTGTGCTTCCCTACATAGTGTTTAAAGGATGGACTTTCAGTCTTGAAAAACATCAAGTGCTGGTGTCAGGTTTTTTTCCAGGGACCGATTAGGGTCCTGCTTTGCCTTCCCTCCTTCTGAATTTGTATCCTCTCAGATGGTCCTTCATCACCCAGCAGCCTCTATTTCTATAAAACTCCCTTCCTTTTTGCTCCTAAGAACCCTTTCAGCATCCCTTTCTTCTAGCTTCTTCTTTCTTTGCTTCATTCATGATTGCAAGTGCAGCTATTTCAGATTCAGTTATATCCGCAACCATTTCTGCCAAAGGTAATACAGTTAGATCTAAAAAATTTTAAATGATGGTTCAACTAGATCAGTAACAAATTAAAGTTACATGTTTGTTCCACTACATTTTAAGGTCCAGTAAAGCTCTGATTTGGATTGCAAAGGTTAGAATATGCTGCACTTGGATTGCTGGAACTAGGATCTACAAACTTGATCTGCTGACTTTGGATATGCTGAAACTAGAATTCTTTTAAAAGGTGGGATCTGCATTTGGTGGGTTAAATTGCTGATTTGCAGGCCTGTTGTTCTTTTCCCTACCAGGTTTTCCTTTTTCTCTTGTTGGGTTTTGGTCTTGTTAGGTTGTGATCTCATCTTGCTTTAGTTTGCCCTTTTCCCAACAGTTTGAACATGTTTGGTATCTACCAGCCCTAGACACTTGATTAACTCTCTCAGTGACATGCTTTATCCTGTTCTTCCTAGGCCTACCTGGCATAATCCTCTTCTTGGGGGGTAATGGTGGTGGATTTGCAGACTTTACCCATATTGAGCTACCACATACTGGTTTTATAAAATGACTATAAGCATTAACCCACATCTGTTTGGCGTATCCAAATAGACACCCATTACTAGGTCTTGATTAAGCAAAGGTATATGCTGCCACTGCATGAATACAGTAGGTATGCCAGACAAATCCCATACTCTTGCAAGTACATGTATTTGTATTCAATTTTAGCCCAAACCCTCATTGCTTTCTAACCTCAAATAACTTTGTCCACAGGGAACGACACTCCAATACCTTGTGGATATTTTTTCAACTTCTTCTGCTCTTTTCTAATGGCAGGGATGATACAATATCATTTAAGTTCACAACCTTTTAATTCATAGCAACTATTCTTTGCATTAAGTAAATTCTAATTTCTTCTAGCTTAGTTATAATAGGTTTGATCTAGCAATACTTGTGCACTATGAGTATGATTCTGATATCATTTTCAAAAGAAACACAACCTCCTATCCATTTGAAAATAGCCTACACCATGCCTTAGGGTCCCTTTCCATTAACCAATTATAGGCAAGTAGGTCCAATGTTTTTTATCAATTCCATCTTATGCTTAAAATGTACCATAATGTAGATGCTGCAGCACCCCAGAACAGAGATTTGTAGTGTAGCCCATTCCATTTCTTTTTGAAAACTTTGCATGATGTTGCCTGGCAACAGTCCTGATCAGCATGTGGTAGTAATTGCTTTAGCTGCCTCAATTAGTCCCTGTTGTTCAAAAGTAGTTAGAAACATTGATTATTAATATAACCAATTCAGAAAGGATATAACAGGGTAAATCATACCTTATGATCGTCTGATAAACGGTTTGTCAAATATGCTTCACCTTGGCAAGGTTAAAATAAGAAAATCTACCCAAGTGGCTAAGAACCATAACCAATTCTTCAGAGTTTCAATGCTCACCACTCTACCAAAGCCTTGGAAAAACTTCTGGTTGTTCGAATCTCTTCATAGCTGTCAACAATTCACCTCTGCGCAATGATTCAAAAAAAACAGCCATCTAGTCAAACTTCTCTTCTGCATGATGTCGCATCCTCTTCATGAAGCTCTACATAACAAAATACATACTCTCATATAACTAACATATGTATACATTATTTAGAATGATACATAAATGTGACGTAGAAATATATTATTCATTGGAAGCAAATGTACATCCTTTGACTGAGTTTTCCCTCATCCAATGTGTCAATCATCTAACTGAACTGTTGAAAACGGGTTGGTGGACAAGATCTCATCTTTGTTATCATAATTTGCAGTAATGGTCTAGATACGACCTCCTTCTAAGATCATAAACGGCCCTCTGCTCTTGCGCCCTTCTACACTGGATGTACACCTAGACATTAATCATAAACTTTTCTCTAACATTGCTTCATCACCTATTAATTATTTTAGGATTGTTTAATCACTTTCTTTTGCCCAAACTGCTTTGGCTATCCATTTGTAAGTAACTACGACCCCAAATTCGAAATTTCTGGACATGTGTATGAGTAGGAACCAAGGTATTTATTTGGAAAACTTGGACTCACTTTGCATCAATCTGCCCATAGAATCTAATATGAACAACCTTTCTTATGCAGCATCAGCATTAGGTGTGGAATAGGTGACTTGGTGTATTAGTAATAGGCTGTTTGGTGTTTACAGTGACTGAGATTTTCTTAGATGTGCCCTTCATGTAGACCTTGAGTTAGGTGTACTATAGACTCAAAACCTTTTGTTTCCTTTCTGGGCTAGAATAAGAACCTACCTTCTTTCACATTTGTACCACACGAACTGAATATTCCTATAATCATTACTTCTGTTTACCCATATTGGTATCCATTAGCTACCCATACTTGATCAAACTAACTTCAGCTGACCAGGGTACTCAAATCTCATGCCTAGTAATGGTGCCATCTCATTCCATGGCAAATTAGGATTATGTACAGGATATGAAAACCCCTCTTTAACCTTATATTTGTCATCCACGGAACTATCATCACCATTCCTTGAACTACTAGACTTAGGTTTATCAACCTTAGCCCTAAAATATGTATGACTTATGTACTTACCACCCAGTCCACTAACTTGTTTAGTAAACTATCAGTAAGTCCTGTGTTAGAATTTCCACATCTTCTTAAACTACTGATCTAAAACCAACATTTATTCAGATACATCACTCCATTTCAATTTAATCATTAATTCTTCATACTACCTTCCTTCAGTTACACCCTCTAAAAACATTTAACCGTAATGGTTACATAAAGTTCAATTTTGCAAAGCCATTATTCATAAGCCGTTTTAACAAAATTGGCTAACTCAGAAATAATTCCTTAAATGTTTACATATGTTTACAAATATCTACTTTAGGGACACAAAAATACATACAGTTGACAAGGAAAAAGACATCTATTCCTTGACATTTCTTTTATATCTATCGCATAAATTGGTTTTTCACCAAATCGAACTTTTAAATCATCAACATCACGTCTACATATGATTAATGGATCGTATGTAAAGGTGCCTTCGTGATGAACTGAGATGCATATAGCCTTCATGATTAGGGTTTAATTAGGTTTAATTTGGTTGTTTCATGAATTAGGGTTTAGGATTGATTTGGGGGAAAATGATTGTTATGAGTGTGTAGAGAGTATATAACAGATGGAATATACACGTCATTTTAATTTTCACTTAATTTTAATAAAATATTAACACGTCACATTTTACCAAAAAAGTAATCGGTTTTACAAGTAGCCGGTAACAAATGTATCATATTGACACGAAATGTAAAGTTCATGTACCATATGGATAATAAATTTAGTTTACGTACCATATGGGTACATTTGGAAAAGTACGTGGCTATTAAAAGCCAAAAACCCTTGTTTAAACTTGAAAATTCACTTTTAAATTTTGAATTCTGTTATGGAAGTTGTTTTAAACGTATGGTAAGATTAAAGCACGGATTAAGATAATATAGTAAGAGCATTGTAAGCTAGCTAACATAGTAGATATGAGTTGGCGTAGCTGATCCCAGGCTTTTTAAATTATGCAATACAGTACACATTATGTTGGTATAACGATCAAAGAAATTGAGATATAAAAGAAAGGGAGGGGGTAGTGGCAAACCTTTACAAATTTGAAGTTTTAGCAAAATGCATAAGATTAAGCTTATCCAAACACGCCTTTAGCAAAATGCGCGATATCGAATAAGGTGTCGAGGAAGCATATTGTGGTTGATTATTTTGAGGAATTTGTTTAATAAAGAGAGTTTAGTTAGTGCATTGTTGGAGAAGAAAATGCCGAAAGCGTTTTTGCATATTAAGCGTTTGAGAGTTTAGTTAGTGCATTGTTGGAGAGGAAAATGCCGAAAGTATAAGTTTTACGCGTTGAAGAGTTGTGGATATGTGTTGAGTGTTAAGGCTTTGAGGGAGATTAAAACGAATAGTTGTCATGCTAATAGTGTTCAGGGAGTTAAGGTGAGTGGGGCTATTTTATGGTTTAAACTTTTAGTTTTAATAGGTTGCTAAAAGATATTCGTGATACATGTAGAATATGTGTTTCTTATATATCTTTTTGGATGTTATTTGAAGGATAAATGGGATAGAATTTTAGGAAATGCAAATAGATGTTATCAATAATAAGCACTTAACCCCTGAATACAAAGGTATGTTTAAGAACATGCATTGATATTTGTATCGAATTGTGCTTATAGAGTTGACTTAGAAGATGCGAATAAAAAAACTTTTTTTGCAGCAATAAATCCAATGTGTCAACTTCCAGCAATAGTTAATGGAGGATTTAAGCTCTTTGAGAGGTTCATTATTTGACTTCCTTTATTTCGAAGTTTAAATTGAGCACAAATCTAACATATTTATTGTTGATTTTGTGTGTGTGCGCGGTAGTGAGGAGTGATTTTCCAGACAAATTGGCGAGCTAGTAACCTGAACCGATGAACCACAAACCAGTTACAAATTTAAATGACAATGCACATAAGGTGTTCTTTTTCATGCATTTGCATTGTGATGCACTAATTGACCTTCACGATTAAATGAAGGTTACCCATTCATTTGACTATGATATAGTACTGGTTTATTTAATTAGTTGCTGATAGAAGTGGCAAATTCGGCCCAGTTACTTATAATTGGATCAGTGGGTAGTGTATTATCTCAAACGGGTCAAATCTAGATAAATTATCTCAAAAGGAAAGGGTTAACTGGGGGTTCAAATGTGTTGAAGTGGCCCAAAGTCTCCATTACTTATGACATCCTAAATCGTTATATTTAAAGGCTTAAATTTATCTTAATTTAACAAATAGAATAATCAATATCTTAATTTAACACATAGAATCTTTGTGAAACTTCGGTTTAAGTTATGATCCGTAAGGGGTTATAGTTGTGAGTACATTATATTATATGAAGTTATGAACAAACAGACGCATAACTAGTTTATTTGTTTTTTGCTATCATGTAGTTGAAGTAATGGATATTGGTAGGTTGCAGATAGCAGTTTATACCATCATCACATGGGTGAGGACAGTTATGAAGAACGCGAAGTAATTAATAGGGAGAAGTGCTCCACCAGATTTTTTAGCAAAGTTGACGTATCTTATACAGAACCACCATGAGGTAATAAAGCATATTGACACGGTGAGAGCATATACATTTGGTTCTCATTACTTTGTGGATGTGGACATTGTGTAGCCGGGAGGATATGTTGCTCAACAAAGCTTATAAGATTGGGAAAATGCTACAAGAAAAGCTTGAGCAGCTGGCGAAAGTTGAGAGAGCGTTTGTTCATATTGACTTTGAGTTCAGTCACGTCACAGACCTGAACACAAAGCCAAGGTCTAGCTAGCTGCTGTTTTAGTCTTTCTTTTTTCAAGTAAATAAACTAGCAAAACAATAAACATGTTAATCTTCACAAATGATGATATGACCTCTCTTTTTGATGACTTTGAGCATATCTGTTTAAGCTTTATGAAATGATTGCTTTCGAGTGGAAGCTTGTAGTGATGTGGATCAAGTTTTCCTAACATCTTTGTGTTGGTCATTAGTTGATTTTCCAATAGACTTCATATGTGAAATGAAACTGAGGCTTTTGCATTTCTGGTCTGTCTTTCATTTGTAAGTGTGTTTCTTGACACATTGTTTTTGGGCTTGTGTATTTGGTTTAAGCTTAATAGCTCAACTTCAGATAGTTGTGACAATAGGGGTGTTGATCGGTTCGGTTATCGGGTTGTTCGGTTAAATTTTTTTTGTTCAACCCGAAAACCAAACCAAACTGAAAAACGAAATTAAAAAAAAAATACATAGATATTTAGCAAAAAAATATTAAAGATAAATTTCTATATTTTATATATATATATATATATATATATATATATATATATATATATATATATTTATATATATAGAGTTTAGAGAGGATTTGACTCTAGTGAGAGTGTAAATTTGCAATAATGTCCTAAGGTTTTGTCTCAATTGCAGTTTAATCCCAAATAGTTTGAAGAAAGTGCATAGATAGTCCCCAAAATCAAACTATTTTGCGAAAAATCGTCCCTGGATGGAGCATGCAAATTTGCAAAACCTTAGGGATGAAACATGCAATTGGCAAAAGCACTTAAGGACGAAACATGCAATTGGCAAAACCTAGGACTATCTATGCACTTTAGTCCCTATGGCTTTTGCCAATTGATCTATAAAGATGTTTTATTAAAGCTTTCAATTTTTCTCAAGATAAGTATGAGCATGTTGGCGAAAAGTCACAAGTTCTCATGTCGATGATTAATATCTCAAGTGATGTAAGGATTATGCTTGGATTATGATCTCATAGTAGTTTAGTTCTATTACAAGTCATGGCTATATGGAAACAAGCTCAGCCTAATGTCAATGATCACTACAAACATATCACATAGCTAATGACTGAAGTTTAAACACTACGAGCTCAAGACTAAAGACAAGCATAGTATGCTAGGATTAACTTTTTATAACATGAAGTGACCTCCCTTAGGGGGAGATTGTTAGGAATACGAAAGTATCGGTCACTTCCATAAATAGGCTCGTAGTATAATTATTGGAACCTAGATAAGGTATAAAAGCCCAAGGCCCATGGAAAGCCCTTTAGGAGCCTATGGCCGGCCACTTAGCTAGTATAAGTACCCCTCTCCACACCTTAAAGAGGGTTGGTTGCTCACTTGTTTATTTCTTAATCTAATTTTGTTCTCTTTCCTTTCTCTCTCTAAGTGTTCAATCCTTCCACTCTCTCTATCTAGATTTTTTGTCATTTGATTGTGAGATAAGATACATCATATATTCTACATTTTAATTAACCTTTCGCTAATTAAAAATACTTTGATTATTTCAGATGAGATAACCAAGTTGTCAAGCCGAGAGAAGATTTAACGAAGATTAAGTGACGTTTTCAATTAACCTCTCGTTAATTGAAAATATTAATTACTTCGGATGAAATAATTAATATTCATGATTTAAAGTATTTATGTGACGAAAGAGATGATGGATACGTGACGGTAATAAAATAGTAAAATAGAGTCAATGCTCGATAAGCGGTTTTAATAGACGTTGTTCTTTCAAGGTATGTGGTCGAAGCGGATGTCGTAGTTGAAAGGAGTTTGTTTCATCCATAGTGCTTTGATGTCCTGCCTTTCTGGCGCTTGTATATAGTTGAAGACTAATCCTACTTCTATGTTAATTATTATCCACCAACTCACCTTCCTTCTTCTACGTGAGTTTGTTATTTATGGAAATAGATGATTTCCATTTTATAGAGATATGTAGTAAATCCTAATTTAACTATGTGAGATCAAAGTTCATTGTGAACAAATTTCTCACTTTTTACTTAATTCTAGATAACCAATCAAATGATATTTCTAGTTACTACACTATTTTCTCAAGCTTAATTTATATTCTATTAACTATAACTCATTTAGCAAATATTATTTGTAGCATGTTGACATATAATTATTTAACAATTAGCACATAATCTATATTCTAAATAATTAGGAAAGAAGACATACCTTTGCTTATGATGTATTTTCTTCAATAACTTCAAGTGGAAAAGCTTTGATTGAAGGCGATTTCTTTTGGTTATCCCGTCATAAAATTTGAGATTGTATGATCTTCAATATACTCGTCGTGTTCCCAAATATATGTTCACAAACATATCTTCCTAAATGTTGTAACGATTTAACCATTTGGTCCCCAATATCTCATGGGTCTGAAATTGTTAGTGTCAAACATCCTTTGCATATTTTGCATTTGATTTGGATGTATATATAGTGGACACATTTCCCATGGAGTAAAGCTTGGTTGTTGTGAAAAATTCCACATTGAATGATTGGTGTTAGGGTAATTTTGTCTACCTTGATCTCACCTCGGTTGTGGTGTTTTAGACCGAGGGTGAGAATTATTACTTCTTTTTGGAGGAGTTTTTGATCTCATTTCAGGTTTAGTAAATCAGACTCCGGGTTTTAAAGAAGGTTTATAAAAACATTTTACTTCATCATCGCTTGCAATGGGAATTTTGGTATTGTTTATAAGTATAAATTTAGGTCTTGGGCTTGAATTTAATTCTACTAATTTTTTTAGGTTCAATTTCTTATGACTTTACAAAATTTACTTGTTTAGTCTCACTTGTTGATCATTTGGTAAAATTAAATCCTAGACCGGATTTATCTTCGGATGGTTTTTGAAATCTTAACATTTTCTTAAGTGAGTGACTACTATTATTGAACTGATTGAGCTTAGAGATTTCTTCCTTAACTTTTCATTTTCAAATTTAAGGTCTTGACATATTTTACATTCTTCATTAGCTTCTTTACCTTTTTCTAATTTAGTTAATTTATTTTTTAGTTCTAGTACTTCATTTTCTAGCCGATTTTTGATTTGTTTTAGTGATTTATTTTTAGCCATAACTTTAAGACCTAATTTTCATAATCGATTATATTCACTATCTAAGTCTTTTTCATCTAACGATGATAAGTCATCACTGAAAAATTCGGTTTCAAAAAGTACCTCATTAGATGCTTTAGCCATAAGACATTTTTCGTTTTTTTTCTTTTCTTTTTCCTCTTCATCGCTATCACTCCATGTTCCTCTAACAAAGGCTCTTTGATTATAGTTTATTGATAGTTTTGGGCATTCTCTGATGAGATGATTTGGATCTCCACATTTAAAGCATTTTCTTTCGCTTTTGCCATTCTTGTCATCGTAATTTCTTTGGGATGAATTTCTTTCATCGTGTGGTTGTTTAACAAATCTTTCTCATCTTTTGAAAAATTTCTTGAAGTCTCTCACGACCACGGCGTATTCTTCGTCTTCACTATCGGAGGTCAAACTATCTTCATCACTAGATTCCTTTTTAGCCTTCAAGGCAAGAGATCTATTTAGTTCTCTTTTGCCTTTGACCATTTTAGAATCTTTCTTTATTATTACTTCATAAACTTTTAAGTTTCCAATAAGTTCGTCGAGTTACAGTGATGTCAAATCTTTCGACACTTTAATAGCCATAACATTTGCGCGCCATTTAGGATGAAGTGCCCTAAGATATTTCCTAACATAATTCTTGCTAGAAAAACATTCATCAAGTGCTTTTAGACTAGTAATAATAGTGTTAAATCTAGCAAATTCATTATCTATCATTGCCGTTCGAATAGTAAATGTTCATATGGTTGTTTGTGGACACTATAAAGGGGGGGGGTTGAATAGTTTACACGTTTATTTTGCATTTTAAAAGTTTACTTTCAAAAATGTATAGATTCGAGTTATATGTTCAATCAAATCACAATATGAACAAGCAATAACTATCTAAACTAAAACACGATAACAACAATAATAATGTAAAGAGATAAGGAAAGAAACAACCAAACCAAGACACCAAGATTTTATAGTGGTTCGGCTACGAAGCACCTCTTCGCCCTACTCCACTCCCCGAGTATCCGACTCGAGATTTCACTATGTCAACAAGCTCCTTTTAGGCGGAGAAAACCGTTTACACGTCGCTTACGTTATTTTCCAACACTAAGCTAAATGTCGAGTCCTAATCTTAGCTAGAACCAATCTACCACTTCACAAGATATACACACTCATAAGATCTACACTATCGGATCTACACAATATCCGAATCACACAAATACACAAGATAAATACAATAGAGTTTTGGTACTTAGAAGAAAGGAGGATAGATCACTAATTAACACTTCGTTTCTTGACGAATACGAGTGTTCTTCTCTTGCACTTGAATGAGAGGGAAGAGATGAGAAGAAGAGATTAGATCACTTGAAACAAGATCTAAGTATGTTAGTGATCAAGAGTTTTAGTGAGAGAAAGAAGGTTTAGAGAGAGAAAGAAAAGACTGAAAAATTTCGTGCAAAGAGGAATTATTTTCTGCTAGGAATGGAGCAGTATTTATAGGCAGGGAATCCCAACGGCTCTCTAGGGGCGGTCCCGGCGGTCCCTTATATATAAGGGGGCCGCCAGGCCTATAAGGGGGTCGCCGCCTAGACTCCGCTCCCTTTTTTGTCTTTTTGTGGGGAAGTTATCTGGTGTAAAAGCTTCCGGTTTTGGGAAGGTAAATTTGAATTTCAAATTTTAAGTTTTTAATAAAACTTTTTATTTTAATTAGAGAATATTTTGTAAATGTATTTTTGAGAAAATACTTTTGTAGAATTAAAAGTGAGGATTAAGAGAAAAATATTTTCTTGATCACTAATCATGCTTAATTATTTTGTTTGTCCATACCTTAAGTGATCACTAATCTTAGAAATGAAATTTTACATTTAATAATTTGTAAACGTTTATTTTTATTGTAAACGTTTTTACATTTTGTTATTATCAAAACGTTGAGAGGTCGAAAAATATAAATAACGTTTTTAGGCATTATTTGTATTAACAATCTCCCCCTTTTTGATGATGACAAAATATAAACTCATTTTAAATAAAATTAAAGATGTCAAATTATTAAATGAGTTATGTTCCATTTCTCCCCCTTTTTGTCGAATTCAAAAAGAATGATCGTCGAGTTGTTGAAGGAAGAAAGAAATCGACGATATCAAGACTCCCCCTTGATGTATGCTCCCCCTTGTTCGGGGCACCAAGGGATCGATCTTATAAAAATTGTTTTTGCTACAAAACAAAGTTAGATGTACAAGTCCAAGATAAATATCTTTCAAGTTAACACATTATATTTAAATCAAAAGAAGAGTTTCATTCCACCAACAAGAAACTCATACACTAGCACATCCAACTAATACATTCAACATAAAATTTAAAAACTAGATCTTAATAAGAGCTAAGACACATTCATACAACATTTGTATGAATCATTACAATAGAAAGTAGATAATCATAAAGACATAATAAGGCATAGATCTACACTAGTTGATTCTTGAAAGGTAAAAGATGCCATAATCAAAAGAGGGGTTGTTTATTATTAAGCTCTTGAGATTTTTCAATTATGGTGAGGAGGTTGTTATTGAGGATGGAAATTGTGTGGAAGGACTAACGATGAGAGATTTGATATGGTTAATGTCATCTTTCAATGTATCGAATAGATTTCGGGTATTCAAACAACAATGACAGAATTCTGAATGAAGGTTTACTTGATCTAAGGAAGGTGGGGGGATACATGGTGAGGTAGGAGGTGAAAGATTTGTGGCATCAATTGCTTGTTGGAGATTAATTTCAAGAAGATTAGATAAGTGATGAAGTTCATGTGTTATTTGGTTTGGACATGGGTTTTGTGGAGGTGAAAGAGATGGTGAAGAATTGGTTGTAGAATGAGAGGTAGGTGTATTCCTATTAGGTAGAAGAGATGGTGGGAGATTGTGACTTTGTCTCCAAGGCTCAAGAATGGCCCTTCGGAGTTTTTTAGAGTAGTCATGAGTGGATTTGCTAGAGGATGACATTGAGATCTTGATGATGAGAGAAAGATGTAGAAGAGAAGTGTAGATTGATATGGAGAAGAATGATGGTTATATAGAAGGATTTTAGGAAAGGCATGGTATTGGAGAATGAAGATTCTAGGAAGTGTTTTGTCTATAAAGGAAAGGATGATTCGACCTAAGTAGAATAGGGTCAGGGTTGTAGAAAAAGAGGGGAGAGGAAAATTTTGTGGTTTCCTGATGGCGGTCCCTAATATCAGTGGCTATCCCATATATATTAGGGAGCCACCCTATATTTAAGGGGACCGTTTTCTGGAGATTCGTGAAATTTTCCAAAAGTTTTAATTTTTAGAGTGGTTAATAAGAATTAGAAGGGCGATTATGGCATTTCCATTACTTCAAGAATCACATAATACATCTAAAGGAGAGAATAAGTCATGTAATGTGCTCAAGATGAAGCATATAAATGACTAAAATGTCTACTAAATGTCACATAGCAACCATTAAATAATAATGTAGACACATTATACACGTACTTGATTATCCATGATAGAGGTTAAGATAGTATTACATAGTAATAATAATAGTACGTATCTCTAGCAATAATTCTAGAGGAATATTTCAACCATCATTTGAGTCAACACTTGAAGCTTCTTTAGAGGATATGTAGTTAATTGATTTAAGATGAGTAGGATGAACCCAAGGTTTCATGGATGGCCAATATGATTTGTATTTTGATTTTCGTAGATGAGGATTAATTTTGATGATGTGATCATATAGATGATTTAGAATCATTCCATATGGCATTGGAGAATTTGGTTGATTTTTAATATTTTCAACTCGTTTGGTTAGAAAGTAGGCAAAGTTAAAGGGAGTACTTGTTAGATTGTAATACATCATGTGACATGATGATGCAGGAAGAAATGGTGAGTCATTTTGAGTGCCAAAGGCATTATCTTGAATGATTTCATTCCAAGATCTCATGTCATGACGAAGTTCTTCCTTGAGGATTATGTTTGGAAAAATTATTTGTCCGGTTGTTGTGATTGATTGGATAATTTCCTTTGGTGTTGAATGTGTGTTTAATATGGTATGTTTGACTTTTGATTAGTTTTCAAATAGTAGAAAGAGGGTTATTCAGAGTAAGAACATTCTCCTTCACATGGAATGGAGAGATTGTTGGAACGTATGATTTTGTGTATTGTAATTCATCTTCCAAGGTCATTTCACCTAAATTAGAATAGATAATTGTAGTGAGATTCCTTCATTTAACGAGATGCCTAGTGTGTGCCTATATGCAACAAGTGTGGAGTAACGATTAACTCGACCTAAATATAAAATCCTAAGAGTTAATCCAAACGCTCCTTAATTTGATTTTGCTCATCCAAACAAGTCGAAAAATACATATGAATTATGTATCTCGAAATTTGTTCATGAGATCATATGCATGTGTTTAAAAACGTTTTTAGGGTTGATTAACAATGTTAACAGTTTTATTATGTTCCTTACGTGAGTGATTTGAAAATAAAATTAAGGTTTTGGTTCGAAATTAATTTTTCAACAAATTCACAAATGTATGCAAATCCTATATCTACGGGAAGCATATTAGTTATACATTGTATCCTAGTTGTCTTAATTGTACAAAATTAAAGAAAACACGAAAATCCCTAATTTTAATTTTTGGTGTTCATCATGAACCCTAGACTTAAATTGAAAGAAAATAGATGAAATGACTTACAATTGATGATCTTTGTGATATTAGGATTGATTATTAGTGTTGATTTGATCTTCAATTGATGTTTTAATGGTTGAATTTGAGTTTTGGTGGGTTTTGGGTCGTGTTCATTGAGTGCAGCAGATAAGGGGGTGTTTGTTTTTCTGTTTTGAATTTTTTTTAAGTGTCCCATTTTATAACTTGCTGGTGGCGGTCTCATATTTACCGGCGGTCCTAAATATATTGGGGGCCGCCTATATGGGGGCCGCCCTTATTCAAGGGTTTTTGGACTTGGTTTTTGACAAAATTTTTACAAAGAGGAGTGACATTTTAATTTGCATTTCGCGAATTAAATATGCTTAAAGTACTTCGGATGAAGTATTTAAGTTGTCACGACACGAAATGGAACACGGACTAGAATTGAGACAGAAGAAAGAGAAGCGGACTAAGATGATTTATGGAATGTGTTCCATCATTCCTAAACCAAGACGTAGATAGTTAAACGATTCACGTTTAAGGGGTTTAGTAAGAATGTCGGCGATGTTGTCGACGGACGACACTTTTTCGATTGAGATATGTCCTTTCTGGACATTATCATGAAGAAAGTGGTGACGTATTTCGATGTGTTTGGTACGAGAATGTTGCACCGGGTTTTTGCTAAGGTCAATCGCGCCTTTGTTGTCGCACATGATGGGAACGTCGTCGAGTCGTACGTCATAGTCGATGAGAGCTTGTTTCATCCATAGTGCTTGTTGACATGCCTTTCTGGCGCTTACGTATTCGGCTTCAGTAGTGGATATAGCAAGAGCGGTTTGTTTCTTCGAGAACCAAGATGTCAAACAACATCCCACGAACGTACAAATACCGCTAGTGCTCTTTTGGTCCACATGATCAGAGTCGGCATATACTACGGTTTCTATGCCGGTCCCCTTAGGATACCATAATCCTAAGTGCGTAGTGCCTTTAATGTATCAGAAGATACGCTTAACCGCTTCAAGATGAGAGGTTTTGGGAGCCTCTTGGAAGCGGGCACAGAGGCAGACACTAAACATGATATCGGGCCTACTTGCCATTAGGTATAATAAACTACCTATCATGCCTCGATACTTGGTACTATCTACCGACTCACACTCTTCATCTTTCGTGAGTTTAGTATCAGAGGACATGGGGGTTTTCATTGGTTTAGACTCTTCTAGACCAAATTTCTTAAGCATTTCTTTAATATACTTAGATTGATTAAAGAAAATACCATCTTCCATTTGTTTTATTTGTAATCCAATGAAGAAGTTAAGTTCACCCATCATGCTCATCTCGAACTCGTCATGCATGATTTTGGCAAATTCATCACACATGTCTTGACAAGTCGAACCGAATATAATGTCATCGACATATATTTGAACAATGATGAGATTTGAATTTTCTTCTTAGTAAAAAGAGTGTTATCTACCATTCCCATTTTATATTCATGTTTAATAAGGAAAGCTTTTAATCTATCATACCAAGCTTTGGGTGCTTGTTTAAGACCATATAAATCTTTCTTTAATTTATAAACATGATCCGGTTTTTCGAAATCAATGAATCCTGGAGGTTGTGCCACTTATACCTCCTCATTGATAAAACCGTTCAGGAATGCACTTTTTACATCCATTTGGAACAGTTTAAAGTCTAAGGCGCAAGCATAAGCTAATAATATTCTAATGGATTCAAGTCTAGCAACCGGGGCATAAGTTTCATCATAATCGATTCCCTCTTGTTGGTTGTAGCCTTGAGCAACTAACCTAGCTTTATTTCGAGAAACAATACCGTTCTTGTCTAACTTATTTCTAATTACCTACTTAGTTCCTATGATTGTCATATTCCTAGGTTGAGGAACTAACTCCCAAACGTCGTTAGCAACGAATTGATTTAATTCTTCTTGCATGGCGACTATCCAACTTTCATCTCCTAATGCTTCATTCACATTCTTAGGTTCTATAGTTGATATAAAACAAAAGAAGTTACTTTGGTTTTGGGCTTGTGACCTAAGGGTTCTTTGGTTAAGGTTTCCTATGACATTTTCTAATGGGTGGTTCCTAGATTCCTTAATGTTGATTATTTCATCAACCTCTAAAGTTTCATCCACAATGTCATTTTCTAGGTTTTTCTTTTCGGTGACCTTAATTGCTTCTTCTTCATCTAAGTCATCATCCACCAAGGGTGATGTCTTAGAGGGTGGAGGAGTTTCATCGAATGTCACGTTAAGTGATTCTTTGACTTTCCTAGTGTGTTTGTTTAGGATGATATAGGCTTTACTATTTTGAGAATAACCTAAAAAGACACCTTCGTATGACTTTGGGTCAAACTTGGTAAGGTAGTATTTTGTGTTCAAAATGAAGCACTTGCTTCCAAACACTCTAAAATAATCTAGTGTAGGTTTTCTACCTCTTAAGAGTTCATAAGGTGTTTTTCCTAGAATGGCTCTAATGAGAATTCGGTTGAGAATGTATGTTGAAGTATCTACGGCGTTACACCAAAAATTTTGTGGTAACGATTGCTCATTCAACATAGTCCTACTCATTTCTTGAAGTGTCCTATTTTTCCTTTCGACCACGCCATTTGATTGAGGAGTGCGTGGAGCCGAGAAGTTATGTGTAATACCGTTGGTATTGCAAAACTCTCCAAATTGCACCTCATTATCAAATTCTCTACCGTGGTCGGTTCTAATTGACACTATTGAACAACCTAATTGGTTTTGGATTTTCCTACTAAATATTTCGAATTGATCGAAAGCTTCGGTTTTATCCTTAAGAAATCTAGTCCAAGTATACCTAGAGTAGTCATCTACTATGACTAGGGTGTAACGGTTTCCTCCGTAACTCCGTACGGCGGATGGACCGAAGAGATCCATATGGAGAAGTTCTAAGCATCTAGTCGTTGAGACTACATTCTTAGCTTTGTGACTAGCGTGAGCTTGTTTTCCAATTTTGCAAGCATCACAAAAATGTTGATCAAACTTAAGCTTAGGTAAGTTTCTAACTAATTCCTATGCCACAAGGTGGAATTTTCATCAATCGTAGTTAGACAAATTTGATCCTTAGGCTTATTTCCTAATTTCATCACATATAAGCCTTTCTTCCTAATACCTCTACCTATGACTTTACCATCCTTAGTGATTTCACTATCATGTTCAGAGAAAGTTACTCTACACTTATTGTCACATATTTGTCCTATACTTAGCAAATTAAATCCTAAGTTATCAACATGTTCTACATTATCTATTTTGAGAGAGTCATTAGAAATCGTACCTTTGCCAATGATGTTACCACGAAGATTACTACCAAAAATAACGTTACCTCCATTGTATGTCTTGTAAGTGGAGAAGAGTTTTCGGTTACCCGTCATATGTTTAGAGCATCCGCTATCCTTGATCCATTCGTCGGGCTCCAAGTCGACTCCAAGGCATATCTCACTTGATGCGTGAGCTACAAGACACGTTTCATCTTTGACCTTTTCATCATCTTCTTCACCGCTATCGCTCCAAGAGCCTCCGACAAAGGCTCTTTGGTTCTTGTCTCTCGGTGGCTTTGGACATTCTCCAATAAGATGATTTGGATCTCCGCATCTAAAGCACTTCCTTTCACTTTTGCCGTTTTTGTCGTCTTGGCTTCTTTGAAAGGTCTTTTTGTTCCGAGGTTGTCTTACGAATCTACCTCTTCTCTTAAAGAACTTCTTGAAGTCTCTTACCGCCATGGCGTACTCTTCGTCTTCACTACCGGAAGTCGAACACTCTTCATCACTAGATTCTTTCTTAGCCTTTAAAGCAAGAGATTTCCTTTCAACTTTTGCTTTGACTATTTCAGAATCTTTCTTGATGATCATCTCATGGACATTGAGGTTTCCAATGAGCTCATCAAGAGATAGTGATGTTAAGTCTTTCGACTCTTTAATCGCCGATACCTTTGCTCTCCATTTAGGATGTAGAGCCCTAAAAAACTTCCTTATGTAGTTCTTACTACATTAACCTTTATCAAGAGCTTTAAGACTAGTAATAATAGTATTAAATCTAGCAAAAGCACTATCTATAGATTCGTCTTCGGAAATGACGAATTGTTCATATTGTTGAACCAAAAGGTCAATCTTATTATCTTTGACTTGGCTATTACCTTGATGGGTGATTAACAAAGTTTTCCAAATTTCTTTTGCCGTGTTACACATGAAAATTCTTTTATATCTTTCCATGCAAAGCATTGTGAAATCCCATTTTTGATTCTTTTTTTCGCAAGTCTCTTTTTGAGATCTTCGGTTTGTTTTTCAAAAGGGATATCTCATCTAATTTGGTTTCCGGATATTGTACAATAGGTTAAAAATCACCATTGGTAATAACATGTCAAAGATCTAGATCTTTTGATTTAACATATGTCTCGAATATAATTTTCCAATAAATAAAACTATCGCTTTTAAAGAGTGGTGGTCTTTGCATAGATTGACCTTCTAGATATTTGTCGGAATCCATGATCGATTACAGCTTTATAAATATAATACTATTTTATAAATCTGAAGTGACCTGGTACTGATCCAATGTGGAAACTAGAAGGGGGGAATTCGAATTGTTTACAGTTTGTTTTGCGTTTTTAAAAGTGTACTTAAAAAATGTATTGATTCGAGTTATCATGTTCAATCAAATCACATATGAACAAGGCCATAAGTATCTAAACTAAAAAAATGCTAAAACAAATAATAACTGTTATAGAGATAAGGAAAGAAAATTACTCCAAACCAAGTCACAAGGATTTTATTGAAGGTTCGGTTATGAAGCACCTCTCTAGCCCTACTCCACTCCCCGAGTATCCGATCTCGGATTTCAACTATGTGTCAACAAGCTCCTTTAGGCGGAGTGAAATGTTTTACACATCGTTTACGGTTATTTTTTTGACACTAAGCTAAATGTCGAGTCACTAATCTTAGTTGAACCAATCTACCACTTTCACAAGATATACACACTGTCAACAAAGCATCTACCTATCGGATCTACACTATATCTTAATACACTCTAAATACACAAATAAATTACAATAGAGTTTTGGTACTTAGAGAAATAAGGATAGATCACTAATTAACACTTAGTTTCTTGAGCATACGAGTGTTCTTCTCTTTTGCACTTGAATGAGAGGGAAGAGATGAGAAGATGAGATTGAGATCCATTGAAACAAGTTCTATGTATGTTAGTGATCATAGAGTTTTAGTGTGGGAGAAAGAAGTTTAGAGAGAGAAACAATAGACTGGAAAAATTTGTGAAAAGAGGAATGATTTTTCTGTTGGAATGGAGCAATATTTATAGGCAGGTGGGAATCCCAACGGGCTATCTGTGGGGTGGTCCCGGCGGTCCCTTATATATAAGGGGGCCGGTCAGGGCCAATAAAGGGGTCGTCGCCTCCTAGACTCCGCTCTTTTTTGTCTTTTTGTGGGGAATGTTGTATCTGTGTTAGAAGCTTCCGTTTTGGGAGGAAATTTGAATTTCTATTTTTTAATAAAACTTTTTATTTTAATTAGAAAATATTTTGTAAAAGTATTTTTGAGAAAATACTTTTGTAGAATTAAAAGTGAGGATTAAGAGAAAAATATTTTCTTGATCACTAATCATGCTTAATTATTTTGTTTGTTCATACCTTAAGTGATCACTAATCTTAGAAATGAAATTTTACATTTAATAATTTGTAAACGTTTATTTTTATTGTAAATGTTTTTACATTTTGTTATTATCAAAACGTTGAGAGGTCGAAAAATATAAATAACGTTTTTAGGCATTATTTGTATTAACACATCAATAATACATTAACTCCACATGAGTCAAATAATCTCCAGCTTATCAAGTTGTATCCTTGTTGATTCCTCCATACTTCATCTTCCTCACAAGGCTCAAATAATGTCTTTAGATCTCCCCAAAGCAACAAGTCATATCCTTCTGGACTTGTTGTATCATACCTTTCTTTTACCAGTATGTGTAGATCCATCACATCTTGTCTATCAAAGTCATCAAGCATTTCACTGAATATTTTTTAATTCTTAAAACTTCTATCTGCTCTGATGATTTGATAATACATCATGTTTTCAGTCAAAATGTGTGTCTTCCAATCAACTATTGGATATTTAGTAGCCAATGATTCAACATCAATAGCAATGTCATCCCCTTAAACTATATCCAAACAAGCTCTAAGCTCCTCCTTTTCAGCATCATCTTGTAGTTTCTGTTACTTGACACTCTCCTCATCATGTTCTGCTCTTGGTCTCTTCTTACTACTTTTTGCTTGCTTGCTACTGTTATCAACTTTCTTTTCACTGTCATCACTCATAGGAACAAAATCATTAATCCATTGTTGTTCCTTCTTGTATAACTTCTGAATTTCTTCAAAACTCTTGCTCTTTAGCTGATTGTGAGTGTACTTGCCCATGTGTTTCAGATAAGTAATCATCTGGTTTCTAAGTTGAGTTTTAGTTGGTGGTCTATTTCCAATCTCTACTGCTCTCTGGGCTGCAAATAACTTCTTCCTTGCTGCAATGGTTTCCACCAAGAATCTAGCATGTTCATCAACTGAAAATTATTCTCTTTCTTGTTCTTGAAGTCTTACAGCTAGCAACTCATCAGCATCCATCCTTGCTTGAACATCTTCCATTTGTTCAATCAATGCAGCATCCTTTGCCTCTTATTCTGCAGCTCTTTCCTTACCAATCCTTTGCTCCCTTTCAAACTGTGCTTGTTCTTCTTCAAACAACCTTTGAGCCAGCTCTTCATCCATCTGAATCTGAGCTTTTCTAGGGTTCTTTGTAGTAGGTTCAGGCTCTACCATCTTGCCTTTACCATTGTCTTGGCTTTGTACTATTGGTACTGGTGTTGCTTTCCTTGGTTCTTCTTCAACATTATGAATCACTATTAAGGTTTTCCTTGGTCTTGCACTCCTAATGGCCACAAGTGTATCAGCAATAGTTGTCATCTCATCTTCAAAAATATCCCCAGCAGTACTTGTAGAAGGACCAGCAGCACTAACATTAATACTAGCAGTATTAAATATATCCCAAGCAGTAGTAATTTGTTCAGCAGTACTACCACCTTCAATAATCTCCATTGCATTATCAAGCACATCAAAGTCACTATCTTTAAACATTGGCTTTGTCTTGTCACTTTTCCTCCCCTGTTTGGATACATTCTCCTTATCCAAACCTTATCTCCTGGAGGTACCAATCTTGAAGAGCTTCATCCCTGGAGTTCTTGCCCTTAGTGCCTTTTCTAATCTTTTAACTTTCTTTTGCAGCTTATTGATCACCAAGTGTTGAGCAATCTTTGATTGTTCCAAGGCAAGAACCCTGTTTGACAAATTTGTACAAATGTCCATCAATTCATTTATGTTAGGTCTACCCTAATCACTTCTAGGTGTGTGACCTCCTGAGAGAGGTGAATCATGAGGTGTTAGTGGTATAAAATCCGTCAAATTCTGTTGTTCAATCCTTTCCTCATTACTTTCGGGTGTGCTAACTCCTGGGAGAGGTGAATCATAGGAATGTTTAGATGCCCTCTCAGACCTAGTCTGAGCAATGGTACCCCTCATGGTTTCTTGTCACCTGGGTCTGTCACCTGAACTAATTTCCTGAGAAAAAGGATCATTAGACATTGTCGTGGATTGGATCTTATTTATGTTACCACTGGTATGTGCTGCATCTAAGCTAGCAGCAGTAGTGGTAGCCCTCACCACTCTGTCATCCCTCTCCTTAAAGACAGCCTCATCTGCTACATTTGGTATAGGCACACTAGTATGAGGTAACTGAGTGTCCTTTTGTAAGGCTTGCCTAGGTGATTGAGTATTTTGGGGTGATGATAATTCAGTAACAGGGATTTGTTCTTTAATTATGGGTTGAGTAGTTTAAGATGGTGGTTGGGGTTCAGAGGGTTTTCCTGAACCTTCACCCCTAACTACTGGTGGTGCCAACATTGATGCAAACAATGGAGTAATTCTCCTTGAAAAATCTTTTCCTTTTCTTTTCATATTAGTGAAAACCTTTTTAGTATGTTTAGGTGTTGCATAAGTATCATTAAAAGGTTCTGTTAGAGAAATTTGATTATTCAAAAAGAGTTGTAAAAACCTTAGATACACTAAAAATTTCTTTGTATTGGTATCCAAGTTCCTCAAAATACCATCAAAAATTAGTTTAGAAAAGTTAAACTTTTGACCAGTAGCTAAACATATGACTGCATATGCTATATTAGTGGAAAATTCATTCCAAGAAGTAGATTTTGAACTTAGGCAGTGTAAGATGGTATGTACGAGGTACTTCCATTGAGGAGAGAAGAGAACTTTTTGAAAAGTAAGTTTGTCAGAATCACTCTCATACCCCCATCAACGCACGGTTTTCAAAAAGAGCAGTATTTGTTAGACAAGTAATACCATCCTCATCATTAAAGTGAAGATTACTCCTCACTGATGATTCTAATATTATTATTGTCTTGCCATCAACTGTGGCATGAATTTGCTTTACATCATTGACTATTTTAGAATTTGCAGTATTCCAAAACTGTTCAATATATGAAGCATAGATAGTAGGACTTACAGTTAGGGCATAATGAATAGAGCTAGTAATAAGAATGTTCACTATCTGATGAAACTCAACATTCTCCTATGTTCTTTCCAAACAAGCAACCATATTGTGTTGATCAACAAACTTCAAATCCTCCATAGATGATTAATTGAGGATTAATTATGGGAGTCGGTGATAAACTGAATTTGGGTTTGAAATCAAAAGAGTATTAATGAATATTGGGTGATCGTATGCGCTTAAATATGTAAAAAGGAAACCTATAAGAGAAGTTATCCTTTTATAGACCCAAAATTCCCTCAACAGTTGTAACTCTAACGAACTTCAACGGTAACCCATCAGTACTAACTTTGGCTCAGCAACATTAAGTTTTTCCTAGCAGTACTAACTTTTGCCTAGCAGTACCAAATCTTGCCTAGCAGCATTAACTTTACAACTATCAGTTTTAACTCCAAATTCATCACTAATATCATCTTCAAACCTCATCAATCATAACTCTAACAAACACATCTTCAGAGATTAAGTAATCCAATGCTAGCAACCAAAAAGTTAAATCTGCTAACATCAAAAGCCTTTGTGAGAAAATCTGCAATATTTTGGTCTGTGTGAATCTTGATCACCTGAATTAACTTTTTCTCATAAGAATCTCTGATGAAATGATGCCTTATCTCTATGTGCTTGGTTTTAGAGTGAAACACTAGATTCGTCACAATACAAATGGTGCTTTCATTATCAATGTAAATCTTGGTGTTCATGAAATTAAACCCATAATCAAGCATTTGATTTTGGATCCATAACACCTGTCCATAATAATTAGCAGTAGCAACATACTCTACTTCAGTGGTAGAGTTGGCAACTATAGTCTGCTTTTTACATCGCCATGAAATAAACCTTTTGCCAAGAAATTAACAACCTCCTATTGTGGATTTCCTGTCATGGCTAGCTCCAGCATAATCACTATCAGAAAGAGCTTCCAAGTCAAATGGTGAATCTTTAGGATACCAAAGGTCCAATTTAGGCTGACCTTTTAAGTATCTAAAGATCTACTTCACTGCATGAAGATGTGGAGTCTTTGGTGAACTTGAAACCTTGCATAAGCATAAACAGCAAACATTATGTCAGGCCTAGAAGCTGACAAGTACATCAATGATCTAATCATTGATCTGTATAAATGAGCATCCACATCCTCAGCTTCTTCATCCTTGAGCAATGCCTTGTGAGTCTCAATTAGAGTGCTTGTTGTCTTCATTATGACAAAATCAAACTTCTTTAATATATCAGCCACATACTTGTCTTGGCTGATGAAGATACCATCATATCTCTGCATGACCTGCAACCCTAAGAAGAAAGTGAGCTCCCCCATAGAACTCATCTGGAACTTCTTGTGCATCAAACTTTCAAACTCTGTACATAAAGACTTATTAGTAGACCCAAAGATAATGACATCTACATACACCTGTACTAACAGGATATCACCTTTGTCTTTCTTAATGAACAAAGTCTTATCAATGATCCCTCTTCTAAATCCATTTTCTAATAAGTAGGTAGACAAGGTCTCATACCAGGCTCTAGAAGCTTGATATAGACCATATAAAGATGTTTCTACCTTATAAACTTTGTCAGGAAATTATGGATCTTCAAAGCCAGGAGGTTGGCACACATACACCTCCTTTTCAATAGTACCATATAAAAAGGCACTCTTCACATCCATTTGGTACACAATAAACCTCAGAAATGATGCATAGCACAAAAATAACCTGATTGCTTCTATCCTAGCAACAAGAGTAAAAACCTCATCATAATCAATTCCTTCTTCTTGGGTGTAACCTTGTGTAACCAGTCTTGCCTTGTTTGTAACTACTATCCCTCTCTTATCTTTCTTCTTTCTATAGACACATTTTGTTCCAATGGCATACTTGCCTTTGGGTAAATCAACCAATCTCTAAACCTTCTGCAAACTAAACTGTAGCAACTCATCTTGCATTGCCTCTATCCAGCTTGGATCTGTCAAAGCTTGTGTCACCTTCTTGGGTTTTATTTGTGAGAGAAAATAGGCAAATAAGCGGTTTTGATAATCTTTGTGATTTGTTCTCCTTTTCCTTTTAATTTAACTGACCATAGCAAGTTCTTCAAAGATCTTGGTCATCCTCTTTGTTTGAGTAGCTGAATTTATGTCTTCAATGATCTAGTCTTTAGGATGATCCTTGTGAATTTTGGTTGTGGGAATAGGACTGACATTCATGGTGTTTTCCAAGTTGTTAAGGTCAGCCTTTGCACCCACATCTTCATCATCATATGCACCACTAAAGATATCAGTATTTAGAAGATCAACAGTATCCTCCAAATCAGGCATAAAGGATCAGTAGGGAGATCATCAGCATTAGTAGAACTTTGCCTAGTAGTACTAACAGATGGACTACCAGTACTATCTCTGTTAGTGCTGTTAGCATAACCTTCCTTCTGTTAAATAGTATGTGCTTAATTACACATACTTTTTACCTAATAAAACGACCCCAAATGACCAAAATAGACATAAAATGCCAAATATATGCTTGTTTTGTGTTATTTACTATGCATGTATTGGATATCGACAAAAGGAAAAAAAACAAAGCCAAAAATGACAAAACCGAGCACGAAATAGAAAAAGCGTAAAAAAGTCAAAAATTAAAGGCAAAAAGTCAAAGTCAAAGATGAAGCTGAATCCGAAGAAATCTTAAATGGGCCAACCCGTACCCATTTATTAGGCCGAGTCAGCCCATATAGCCTTGGAGTATTTAACTAAGCCCATAACATAAGCCTTATTATTAAATCCCTATACAAGTCCAACACCAAAAATCCAATCCAAGTCCAAAATCCTTTCCTGGCCCAAGTTCTATTTTCAAGCCAAAGCCCTATTACAAAATTGTTATCCAGTCAAAGTTATAAAACCGCCAGATATTACTATCCTCCTCCCTCCCATTTTGTTTTAACTGCAACCAATTAGTGACGGGTAAAACACTATTCACCCTTCGTTTTTCAATTCACCCCTGCAACCCGACAAAACCAAGTCACACCCACTTAACCCAACCTCAGAAGATGACAAAGGAAGAGCTCCACGCTGGAAATCCTAGGATGTTTTATTGGTTGATGGGACTTTAGATCAAATCAAAGGCCATGATGGGCTCAAAGAAGCACAAAGATGAAATCAAGGGCTGAGAATAAAAGACTTGGGGAGCACTCTCAAGCCTCTCACAAAAGAAACACACCTAAGCCCTATGGCTTTTCCATAAATAAGGCTAGAAATCTTCATTTGTAATCATCTAGTGTAGTAGTAGTTTAGGAGTAGTGTAACTTTATTTTTCAGTCTTATTTACCTTAAATCGTACTTTACTTTTCAAGCCTTGTAATGTTTTTAAGTTTAATGAAATTTTAGTTTTAAAAGTTTTAAAATTCTGTCATTTTAAATTATGTTTTTACCTTATGCATTTAAGCTTAAATTTGTGTTCTAAAACCATTTTCATAAGCTAATCAGCTCTTTTACTCATGTCAAACTTAGTTAAGCTTTTTCAAAAGCTTAACTAAGTTTTTACTCAAAAATCACCTCAAAAGCTAACTGGTGATAAGTTTACAAGGGAAGAGAGCTTATGGGTATTTACAGTTATTTTATAAGTGGCTTTTGTAGATTAGCTTGAAAAAGCAAAATTACATCCCTGTTTTGAGCAGGTAGGGACCAACTTCAATTTTAATCTTCTAGCTAATTTACATTCTTTAGTTATTTGCCTGCTTATTGCTTAATTTTGCTAATCTGGTGCTATACTTTTACCTTATGTCTTGTTGATTATTATTTGTTAGATATGGCTTATCAAGTCTTAGTTACATTATAATGGGGGGATTTTTTTTTTTTTTAGCTTAGTTCAAATCTAGATAAAATTATATGTTAATCTGTCAATATATATATATATATATATATATATATATATATATATATATGGAGTAATTTAGCTTATTTGATTTAGCTTATATATAGTGCTTTTTAATTATTGAAACTTGCTTATTAGGACTTATGTCTCTTATTTATCATCTGGTATTGGTAGATTTTGGCTTAAATCAGTTTCCTATAAGTTAAATATGATTTTCAAGAACTTAAAGGGGTGTTTGGTTCTAGCAGTACTAACCTAAGTTAGTACTGCTTAGCTTTATTTGACCATTTGCCTAACTTTTGGTAATCATTTTTAAGGTTTTAAATCTGGTTTAGGTAGTTGTTATAGTTTGAGATCTTGTTTTAAGGTTTGTGAATCATATAGTTGAAATTGTGAACCTAAAGCTTTTTCTATCAGCTTATTTAATAGGGCTTTTAAAAAAATTTGTGTTCTAAAGTTGTTAATGTGCTTGTTTTAGTCTCAAAATGGTTCAGAAGTTTCATGTTATAAGTCTGCAAGCTTGGGTTAGTTTTCACTAAAAATCTGTCAAGTTTCTTGTTAAGTCCCAGTTTCAAAAGTTTTAAAACCAAGTTTTCAATCTTAGAATTAGGTAAGATATAGAGTGTTATAGGTTCTGAAATTGGGAATGTAAGTAGTTTGTAGTTTAGACTTGACCTGTTTCAGCTTAATTTTCAATTTAGAGCTTGTTTGATTAGCTTAATTTAGGGCTGCTAATTGGAGTTTTTAACTTGAAAATCCTAAATTTAGACTAAAGCCTAATCAGCCTTTTTAATCTAGCTTTTCTAGCTTATCCAGTGATTCAAAATGCTTAAATTTTGCTTATTTGTGTCATTAGTTTATAGTACTTTACTTGTTTTAAACTTTCAGCTTATTATCTATAGCTTATTAGTGCTTTTTCTTAGTTCAAAATCTGTCAAAGAGTCTTTGGAATCCTGTTTTTTAGTCAACCTATTTTTTTTCTTTTAGGTCTCTTAGCTTATTGCATTTGCTTATTTCTTAGTCCATTGTGCTTATTTAGTGTAGGTCTTGATCTGTTTCTAGCTTATCAGCTTCCTTTGAGCTTATTGAGTCACAAACAGTCATGGCATTTTAGCTATATGTCTTTTAGTAAAATTAAGCAAAACTGTCATTTTTTTATCTGCTTATTATTAGCTTATTTTTAAGTTTTGAAAAAAGTTTCTTTTTTAAAGTTTGTTATTTTAGCTTATTTATTAGCTTTTTAAAAAAAAATTATTAATCATTTAGGACTGTTAAAAATTGAATTTGCATTTTTAGGGTTAAATTTGTAGAATTTAGTTTTTTAAAGAACGGGATTTGAATCCCGTTATCGTTTTTAGTGTTTTAGCCTTAATTGCTTTCGTTTTTAGCGTGCCTTTACTGATTTTTACATATTGTTAGTAGAAATAGAATCAAAAAACCAAATCTTATGATATTCAAGCATTGTTCCACGAACGTATTCATAATTTTCAATTCGCACCTCGTCGGAAAACGACCCGGGAAGGTTTTTAGGGTTTTACTTTGGGTAAAAGTAATTATCCTTTTAAAGGCCCTCTTGGAATACTTCTCTTACTATTATTGATATTTGTGATTTATTTATATATGTATTATTATATATATAGTAAGAAATCGTACAACCAATTTTTGCGCCGCTGCCGGGGAGGTTGTGAAACGATTATTGTGTACGTTTAAAGATTAGTGTTTGAAGACCCTTCCTCGTGAAGTTATCGATTTCATTTGTGAATATTTTCAAGTAATCAAAAATACCAAAAAAATTGAAAAAACAACAAAATCAACCGTTGTGTCACTTGTGATTTCGGCTCACCTTTAGATTACAAACTATAAGAGAGGTATAAGGAGGGTTGATCCTACGATCTTCGACCCGAAAGGAGAAGGTTTTAAAACGCTTCGCGCTTACCCGCTCCTCCGCTTCTTTGTGCGTTTTCTAGAGAGCTACCGTACACTTGTTCGATTATCAGTTACCAAAAATATTTTTCTTTCTTATGTATTTTGCTATAAATAATCTTCTCTATCCTCTTATTCGTTTAATTCTTCGACATGTCTTCGTATAACCAACGTGAGTGTGTAGGGTGTGGACAACCATGTGATGGCTTTTATTGTTATCTATGTACGTGCCAGCGGTGTGGTGTTAATCTTATAAATGGAATTTGTTTAAATTACACTTATGGAGATGGAAAGCCAGTCACTTGTTGCGGGTTTGAAGGCCCGTTAAACGGTGGATTTTGTTCATTTTACGCTTCGAGAGCTGGAAATTCATTCGCTTATGATCCAAATCCGAATTCTTTCGATGATTCTCAAAATCTTTCCGACTACCCTCCACAACCTCAATACGAGACATATTCTTGCGAGTTTTGTGGAAACGATGCTCATTATGGTTACGATTGTCCACCTCAAGTTCCGTTTATCTCTAATCCGGACCCGTGTTTCAATCAAAACTTTGATGATTTTCCACAAACTTCACCAAGTTTTCCACAACAATTTCTTTGTTGTGAGAACTGCGGGGGTCCTCATGAGACTTTCCAATGTCAACCGATGAACCAAAATTTCTATAATTCTAATTCTTCTGTTTGTGACATGGGTTTTTGGTGTTTTTTGATTTGAACGTTTGATTTCTTTCTTTCAGCAACGGTGGATTTCAAATAGGAGTTAATGGGGGCAACGACATTTGATGGATCCTTCGGTACCAGGTATAAGGTTCAATTCATTGCTTATAGTCAGAGCCTCGAGGAAGAGATGGGTACAAGATTCTTAGGGAAGTGCTTTTGAGCTGAACAACATCGCTAATGCACAAACATCTTTATCACAATTAAAATGTTTAGCTTCCTGAAGTGTTGATATATGTTTGATTATTGTCAAAATGGTTTTTTTTATGAATAAGTCAGCTTAGTAAGAGGTATGCATTACGAATATACTTTCGTCCACTTTAAGCTGATTTAAATTTTAGTTATATTTTCATATAAAAGGTTGAAAGAACTAAACGTCAGATTCTTTTCATTTATGACACAGGACTGGTATCATGCCGTTAGAGTGATATGTGTGTAGCATGCGAAGGAAAGGTACTCGAATGACCTCCTTTTACTTTAAGCTGTTGTGACAGGTTACTGATTAGAATGGGGATTAACTTTAGGGTAGTTTCATCTAACAAATTATCGTCTCCTTGCTGCTGCAGTTAGGGGTGTTACTTGAATGGATTGAATCTATAATATCTACTGGCTCCAGTAATGTAAAAAGATTTGTATGGGCACGCTTAATGGGGTCATAGACACCGTGTCGTGGAATCATGCAATTATGCATTGGCAATCAATTGCAGGTATATTCATTCTATATAACTTCATTAAATTTGTTATCTTTATAGTTTGTTAGATGATATTTTTGTGTTACTATATTTTTGTGTTACTATATTTGAATAAATGTTTTTATGCGATGATGAATATAATCCGTTAAAGTTTTGTTAAAAATAAGTGTGTTTGTTTTGGCTTATATAGCCATCTTATGGCTTATTTGGTTTTCGGCGGCTTATGTTCCATAACCTCACTTTTGTGGCTTATTTTGAAACTTTATATAAGTTATAATGACATAATGAGCTTATATAAGCCAAGAAGTTTCAAAATAAGCCACAAAAGGTGAGCTTATAAAACATTAGCCTAAAACCAGATAAGCCATAAGATGGCTATATAGGCCGAAGCAAATATTTAGTTTGGGAAGAATTAAAGAAAATAAGAATAAATTCTAAGGGATGTTTGGGAAAGTATATCAATCGGTTGTAGCAAAGTGCAATATACAGGATAGTTTGTTTGGGATTGTTTATCATAAACCCCTTATCTACCCTGAACTTAAGCGAGTATGAACACTCCCAAACAGCCCCTCAGAACTTTGGCTGCTTAAAAAATAATCAAATAAGCAATTTATGCATTTCAACCAGGTGTGTTTTAGAATTTGTCTTCGTTATGCTCTTGGAAATTTGTTTTATTTCCAAACATTACTTATTTTCTTAAAAACTGATGTATATAGGCGACTGTTCGTGTTATTCTAATAACAAAAAGAGGAGACGATTTGAAAGCCAAACGAATGTTGATGCTCAAACATCAGAACAGGTTCCTGCTTTTGTACATCTCCCAACAAGGACCCCGCACGATATGCATTTTGTCTGCAAATGGTGTCATTTCCAGTGTTACCCTTCGACAACCCGACTCCTCTGGTGGCACATTAACTTATGAGGTACTCAAAACATAATTAATCATATTCCTTTATTTGATGACTTCTCATTAGTCTGACACTCCATTTTCCCGCTTTTGTATGGGGCGTTTTGAGATACTTTCATTGGCAGGATCGTTTATTCTATCTGAGAGTGAAGGAATAAGAAACAGATCTGGTGGGATTAGGGATGGCAATGGATCGGGGAATTTCGGGGATCATATTTACCATCCCCATCCCCGTTTCTCAGCCTCATCCCCATCCCCGTCCCCATCTCCATTGGGGAATCAATTTACATCCCCATCCCAGTCTTCAATGTCAGCAATCATCTTTGTGATTCTGACAGCAGATGTATTGACCCGGTTTCTGCCTAAGTGTAAAGAGGGCTTCTTTCTTTTCACCCTTTATCTTAACTTTTCTTTTTAATTCTTCAACCCCTTTAGTGCTTACTAAGACTTCATAACTAATACCTTGTTGGGTTTTTTCCAGTACTAGCTATATCTCAGTCGGAATTTTTCCCGTATTCTCACTTTTACTCCTTTTTTAAATTGTACCTATGGACTTCTACACTAACTCAGTAGATAGTCGTTGGGTAGATCCTCCGGCGTTTTGCTGGATCATGGGAACGAAAATACCTATACCTAACCACCTTATAACTCTAAATAATTAAATACATGGTCGGTCTTTTGGTATCATTCACAGCCTTAAAACCATTTGTAATGCTCCCCCTCAACATGTGCACCAATATTTGAAAACATTTAGCACATGAAGGGAGAAGCTTGCACTTGAGTCCTTGAAATTCACATTTTAGCCATATATTTTAATTACATTTTCTCCCCCTTATCAAAAATGCATGTAAATCTCTTGATATTTTGGATATCAATTGATTCAAATATTCATAGATTCAGGGAAAAAAAATGTCATAATATTAACAAGCCGATTATAGAATATTTAATGCTCCCCCTCAAATTATGAGGGAATAATATGATGTTTGAGTACGTTAATTTATTAAGAAATCTTGAAAATTCATACTCAAACACGATATTAGCCTAATATTAGTCTACACTATTTATTCACATATGGACAAGAGTTATTATATACGAGAGATAGACCTGAAATGAGATAGGACAAAATAGATCAAAAATCAATTGTCCGTTTCAGCAGCCTGAGGTCATTCTATATTCTTTTCCACCAACTATCTTCTTCTAATTCTGCATTCAACCTCTCTCATAAAGATGCTTTTTGATATCCTGGATCATAACCCGAGCCCTTCGTTTGTCTAATCCACTCCATTTCCTCTTTGGTAGATATTCCATCATTATTCCCTTAGCAATATCATGAAGAGAAGTCCGAACATCATTGAGCGTGCCATCACTGAATTTATGAAGTTTATCAGCGCGCGTCAATCTGTTTCTGTTGTTTTGGTCCTTGTATATCACTACTGTAGGGGTTCTAATTTAAATATGCTCGTGTATGTGGTTCTGTTACTGAGATTTGAACATGAATGTGTTTGGTTTGATAAGGTTGAGCTACTTTTGGGTAAATTTAGACAACCTAAATTGAAGATCTTTCACCAGCCTTTGAATGACAATCCATCTGGTGAACATACGTAATGCCACATTCAAGTCATACCGTTCATCTATTATGAGATTGGTCAGCTTCTGTTGAACAAGTAGAAGTAACATGTCTTCTATGTCTTGTAGGCAAGTCATAGCAAATCACTTCTCAAAATGCGTAAAGCATTGTTGATCTCCTCAGACGAACTTCATACATTCCCAGGTGACCAATAGTCATACTTCTTCTTAATCGTATAGTCCTTATGGTAACCTCAATGATTCCTTTTCTGTAGTGACATCTTTAGACGATGTCTCCTATTGCTTGCAAACCAGTAGAATCGTTGACGTTTGGGACCCCAGTATGAAGTGCCCAATTAACATGTCTCTATCATATGTCACTTTTACTGGACTCCACAAGTTACGAACCAAGTCTTCGATCCATTTAATCTCATAAGTAGCAGCCTTTGTCTTTGTGATGGAAGTTGAGTATCGTCTGCTTAAATCTCCTCCTTTCAGATATTCCAGGTCATTGTTGATAAAGTAATCTGTTGGGAATTATATATTCCTAACTTAGTACCATTTAGTTCTTATAACTTAGTACCGCTAGTTATAGGTAGTACAGACAGTACAAAGATGTTAAGTTCTGCTCAAATAGTTTTAGTACGTTTGTTATAAAATAGTTTAGTACCGTTTAAAGAGATTATGTATTTGAGATATTGTAGAAAAGCATGTTGTATTAATCTTTTACGCGTTTTGTAAGCTTGTTAGGGTTTATCCTTGGTCTATAAAAGGAAACCTGCAGGCATTAGGAGATCATAAACATTGATAAACCACTTATCTACATCTCTTACAATCATATTAATAGTTAGTAATCTGTAACCTTAATAGTAGATTACTAGACATATCAAGTTAGTATTCATTGTTCTTTCTTAATTACTATTGTTGTTAGATTCCAAAATATACTCATTACAGTATTCATAGTATGTGTTTCATCTTTTAGTCATATGTATTTATACATCTTGGCTATCACCCTTAGCAGGCTGCAAAGATCTGTTCAGTTTGGGACTCACAAGTGGTATCAGAGCCTCGTGGCTCTCGATATCTAGGATTGTTCAAGGTTTTTGTTGGTGTCGACTTTATGAAGAAAAGATGTGTCAAAGTTTTTGTTCTGGAAGGTTTTTGGTTTAAATGTCTAAAAGTTTCAAAGGCTCGTTAATTTTGGAGTTTATTTACGAAAATTAGTTACGAAGAAGGTTGGTTATTGAACCTATTTGAAGTTGAATGTGGAATGATTTCGCGTTTGTGTTTTATCATACCTTTTAGGAGGAGGTAAATTGTTTGTGCTTATAACGTTGTGACGAAGACTTGACGAATCTAGCAAAGGTGTGTGATTTTTCTTATGGTGCTCAATGCTCACATTTGCTATCACTAAATCCTCCCCTAAACATGATTGTTGAACTTGTAATATATATATATCACATCTGTTTTTCTTCGGGTTTTTCTTCTTAAGTTCTTGGAGGAGTATTACAAACACTTTGTCAAATCTTGATCCTAGATCTTTGACATCTTTTGCTATCTTCGGCAAACATGTCGTCAACTGCAACATCTTTTCAGCAACAATTCCAAACTAAGTTTGGCTTTGTGTTATTTGGTAAATCCAGCCAAAAACGGATTTGATTTTCCTTTACCAGTAGCCGTTTGCTCTGGGATAGTCAACTCTTTATTTCAAAATATGGTGAGTTGATTACCATACAGTTTTTGGTAAACTGTCAACCATCAACGGAATTGATTTGTCTTTATTAAATACCGTTTGCATTTGGACTAGCCAGTGCTTCATTTCCATAACATGGTGCATTGATAAACCATATAGTTTTTAGCAAACTATCAGCTATTAACAGATAATTTGAGTGTCTTTACCAAGACTATTTGATCCGGACTTGCCAACTCGTTAACCATGAAGTAAGTGGAGTTGAAAACCTACTCACTTTTTGGTAAAAATTTGTCAACCAAAAACAGATTTGATATGTCCTTTTACATAAGCCGTTTGCTTATGGACTAGCCCGTCTTTTGTATTAAGGAATAGTGAACTGTTCGACCATATTGTCGTATGTCAGTGGTTAGCCACACCCAAACCGCTTCTACATCTCCAATTCACATCTTCACTCTTCATCAATCTGTTTCTGTAATAAAATCTGTTCAAATCTAATGGCTCAGCTAAGTCTTTCTCTTTCAACTTCCAATCTAAGATCAAGCATTCTTTGCAATAAATCCTTGGAAAGAGGATACCTTCTTTCAACTAACATATGGATGACTGTCCCATCTTTAAGTTCTAGTATGTAAACTCCACAAGCTTCATACAATCTCCAAGTAACAATCTCCCAATCAATCTTGTTGATCTTTCCAAGAAATCCACTTTGATCATTTTCTTTTCTTCAACTTTTGTATGCTAATGTATTTTTGAGTATGCTCCCTTCACCAAGTCATACAAGTGAATAATCTTGTACATCAAATATATGTAGTATCTCCAATAGACAGTGGAATGCTCTGAAGTTCCCATTTGCTCTGTAGATAACAAGATAGTCTTCATCTGGAGATGATACCTTGTTCAACCTAGCAATGACATATTTTCTCTCCATTATTTCACTATCCATGGTACCTTCAAATGTAACAATCTTTAGCTCTTTCCATGTTCAATCTCATTATCAATTGATTGTGGTCTCTTCCTTTTCCTAGCAAGCATCTTCATATGACCACCTTCCTTTTCTTTGTACCCTGCTCTGTCACATCTACCTTAGCAGGTACCTTGCTGTGTCTTCTTTCTTTGGAGTTTCTTTAGCAACCTTCTTCTTTAATCTCTTCTGTTCAAGATCTTTTGCACCTTCATTCATCTCCTTAATCTTTTTTCATCACTCAGTGGAACCATCCAAGCAGTGAAACTTTCATCAAACTTTTCACTTTCTCATTATAAAGCTTGATTTCTTCAAAAGTTTTGTTCTTCAAGTCTGAGTGTTTCTTGTTTCCAACATGTTTCAAATAAGTCATCATTTGATTCCTAAGCTGGGTTCTTATAGGAGGTCTATTCCGTATTGCAATAGCTCTTTATTTTGCAAGAAACCTTCTTTGAGCTGCAGTTGTATCATGAAGGAATTTTGCTCTCTCTTCCACAGTGAAATGCTCTCTCTTTCTTCATCTTGAAGTCTTAGTGCTAGAAAGGTCTTCACTTCAATTCTGCTTGATGAATTAAAGTCATATTCATTTAAAAGGGCTAGCCTTTATAGCTTCTTCGCAGTAGTTTTTTAACTTCTTATTTATGCTTCCCAATCTCTGTACTTTCTAGCCATCTCTTATCCCGAAGCAAGTCGATTAAATTTCTTTCTTTCAGCTTCAGATAACTTCAGATTCAGTATCAGACTCATCTTCCTCTTCAATTTTCTTTTTCCCTTTATCTTTTGGATCAATCTTTAGAAGAGGCTTTAATGTCAATAATGATCTGGTTGAAGTAGGCCTAGGTCTCTCAGTCTTCTCTACATCCTTCAGTTCAACTCCTTTCTCCTTTTCTCTTGAAACTGCTTTGGCTTGGCTCATGTTGAGAAGAACTTGAGCAATAGTTTCATCATCTCCAAAAGTTGTAGGAGTAGGTGTTGGAGTTGTTGGAGTAGCACTTCTTCCTTCAGTACCTTCATCTGGTCTATCGGTACTATCTTTTTCCTTGTCGGTACTATCTTTTTCCTTGTCGGTACTATCTTTTGATCTGTCAGTACTAACTTTTTCCTTGTCAGCACTAACTACATCTTCAGTACTAACTGCATCTTCAGCACTCTCTTTCTCTTCATACACTACATTTCTTGTCCTCCCCACATCTTGAGCATTCTCAGTATCCATATAATCCAACGTATCATCAGCAAGCTCATCAAATAATGGATCTTTATGGACTGAAGGTTCAGCTTTGGCAGGTTTCCTCCCCTGTTTGGATACAGACTCCTTTTGCATCCACTGTGTCTTTAAGGATTTCTTTCCTGCCAATCTTTGCTTCATGGAGACACTCTTCATCCAAGCTCTGTGGTGTGTGTGATAACAGTTGGTTTCTTCATAAGCTTCCTTGTTGTACTTCAAGTGTTTAATCGTCCTTGGCTTGTCTGTAACCTGTGTACACAAGGAGATACAAAGATCATACACACTTTGGAGTGTCATGTCACCCTCATTCCCTGAAAGGGATTTATCACTGGATGACTGACCTCCATGATTCCCACCAGAACTCTCTGGAATGGAATCAGGAATATGAGTAGTAGGTGAAGGTCTAGGTGATGGGTCAGACTGAGGCTCAACATGAACTTCACTTGGGTGAGGAGGAGAGGGTGTAAGTTGTGGTTCAGATGGTCTTTCTGATTGTCACCCTCACTCCTCTGTTGTTATGAACACATGTTAGAAAACAGAGGTGTGACTTTCCCTGAAAAATGTTTACCCTTTTTAACCATAAAGGAGAAAACTTTACTTGTCAAAGCATTAACAGGAAAATGGTCTAAGGGCACAGGCACATTCTTTAGCTGTTTATCCAAAAAGACTGAAATAAAGCGTGGATACATAACAAACTTTTTCTTTGCATCTAAGTGTCTAAGCATACCATCAAAAATTAATTTAGAAAAATTATATTTCTGATTAGAGGTTAAGCAAATTACTGCAGTGGCAATATTAGTGGGAATTTGATCCCAAGAGGTGCTTTTTGAACTAATACAATGATTCATTGTATGAAAAAGAAATCTCCATTGGGGTGAAAACAAAGCTTTGTTAAATGTTAAAACAGTTAAATCCCCTTCATAACCCATGAGCTGAATAGCATCAAATATAGCCTGATTTGGTAGAGAATCTATCCCATCGGCATCATAAAAAAGAAGATCACTTCTTATTGATGCTTCAGAGATAGACACAGGCTTGCCAGCTACTTTGGCAGTAATATACCTAACATTGTTGATTATTTTGGATTTAGCAGACATCCAAAACTGTTCAACAAATGTAGTAGAGACTACTGGACTTACAGTGAGAGCATTGTGAATGGAGCTTCGCGCAAGAAAGTCAATAATCTCATGAAACTCTGCATTGCCATCAGTTTTCTCTAAATAGGCGACCATATTGTGTTTAGGGCACGATTCAAGAACAGCCATGATTTGTGAATTGGTGATCGTCGGTGAGTAAGAGATTAGGGTTTGAATAAAGGAAAGTATTTAAAAGAGATTACGTGAGTGAACTGTGTAATTGAGATGGGTTTATATAGGTTAAACAAACCTAAGATCAAAGATCATTTTAATTTAACTTTAGACCCTGGCGGGGTATTTTATTCAAGTCTCTCTAGCAGTTACTATCTTTACCAACGGTATTAACTTTGCACTGTCGGTACTAACTTTTACCAAATAAAGAATGAACAATTTTGGCAACAGCAGTGCTTCAGTACCATCTAAAGCTCTTCCCAATGACTCTCCAAAACCCAAATAACTCCTTGAAAATCATCACTATGGTCAAGATTCTTCTGCATACTGAATACTGCATACAAACTATACAACAAATCATATTGCCTCACCTTAACTAATGACAGCTTTAGGGATTGATCATCCCATCGTACCACCAAGAACTAAAACCTGCTAACATCAAATGCCTTGGTTAGAAGATCAGCTACATTGTCATCAGTGTGTATTTTCAGCACTTGGATAAGTTTCTTCTCATAAGCATCCCTACTGAAGTGGTGCCTAATTGCAATATGCTTTGTTTTAGAGTGATATACTAGATTCTTTACAATGCATATAGTACTTTCATTATCAATGTAGATCTTTGTGTTCATGAAATTGAACCCATAGTCTAACATTTGATTTTGAATCCATAGAACTTGCCCACAATAATTTGCAACAGCAACATATTCTGCCTCTGTAGTAGAAGTAGCCACAATTGTCTGCTTTTTGCATTGCTAAGAAATAAGTCTCCTGCCAAGAAATTAACAACCTCCTATTGTGGATTTCCTGTCAAGATTTGCTCCAGCATAATCACTATCTGAGTAGGCTTCCAGGTCAAATGAGGACACTCTAGGATACCAAAGGCCCAGTTTGGGTTTGCCCTTTAGATACCTAAAGATTCTCTTAACAAGACTTAGATGGGAGGTCTTTTGATTGACCTGAAACCTAGAACAAGCACATACTGCAAACATAATATCAGGCCTAGAAGCAGTCAAGTACATTAAAGAGCCAATCATAGATCTATAAAGATGGACATCCACATCACTAGCTTCCTCATCCTTGACTAAAGGCTTCTGGGTCTCAATTGGTGTACTAGCAGTCTTAACACTGACAAAATCAAACTTCTTCAGGATTTCTGCAAATACCCCCCTTATCCTGGATTATCATAAATACCATCTTCTTTCATGTTTGATTGTAATCAAGAAAGAAGGGAGAGTTCTCCCCATAGAACTCATCTGAAATCTACTCTTCATCAATGCCTCAAATTCATCACACCAAGATTTCTTTGTAGAACCAAATTATAGCATTCCACATAAACTTGTAACTAATATGATATCATTGTTCTGTCCTTTCTTTAATGAAAAGAGTCTTGTCAATAGTTCCTCTTCTATATCCATCTTCAACAAGAAGTAGATAAAAGTAGATACCAGGCTCTGAGGTGTGCTTGGTGTAAACCATAGAACGCTTTCACTTACTTGTAGACTTCTAGGATACTTAGGATTCTATATAACCCTGGAGTTGAGACACATATACCTCCTCATCAATTTTGCCATACAGGAAGGCACTTTTCACATCCGTCTGATAGATATGGACATCTCATTGTAAGAGGAAAAGGCTAAAAGATCCTAATGGCTTTACAATCCTGGCCACAAGAGCAAAAACTCATCATAATCTTTCCTTCGTCTTGCCTATGTCCTGGAGCAACTAAACATTGCCGTAATTTCTAACCACACTCTTCTCTCATTCTTCTTATTTATGTAAACCAATTTTGTTTCAAATGCCTTCTTCCATAGGCTAATTCTACAAGAATTCCAAACTTACTGAATCTTGATTGCAGCAGTTCTTCTTGCATTAGCATTCAACCCAACTTTATCAGCAAGTGCTTCAGAGATCTTCTTGGGTACATTTTGAGTACAAGAAACAAGCAATAAACAATGCTGGGAGTCGCTTATGATTATTATCCTGTTGCTATTTGAATAGTAACTTACAAAGCATAGGTCAGAACTTTTGGTCACTTTGCTTCTTGTTTGAACTGCTGATTGTGGATCTCTAAGAATTAGAGTTGAAGGATGAATAGAGTTAATCCTTGATGTGGGATAGTCCTGACATTCAAACTGGTTCTAAATTTGTGGAATTCAGCGCTGCACCCTCATTATCATAGATGAAATTGGTAAAAATGCCATCAGTAGGATTGTCATAAATTTCCTCAAGAGCAGGTATTTCTGAATCATCTTGGTCAGTATTGGTTAGATCAGTGAAGGATAGTCCACCATAAGGACTAGGCCAGTACCAATGGTATGCTTAGCAGTATTAACTATATTAGTACTGCTAGCTTTAGCAGCTACTGCTTGTAGAAGCAAATCCTAAGTTTCTTGGGCAAACTCATTCCTGAGAGCTTCAGTTGCATCATTAGCATCCTATTCTTGCCTTTTAAGTCTTTCAAGTTCATCTAAAAAGACTTGATCCTCCTTATTACTGCTTGGAAGTGGATGCTGGTAGGTCTTCACCATGCATTTATTTACTTTTGAGTCTTTCATTGTTGAAGTATATGAAGGGGACCATATTGGCAAGTACAACAGTAGTCCTGAGCTGTTTCTGGTTCTATTTCAGAATACCTGGCTCTTTATTATCTTTTGTACCTGCATTTTGATTAGCTTCTTGTGGACCTGCATGTTTGTTAGCTTGATTCTCTGATCTCACAGGTTGATAATTCATTGAATCAGTTAAATAATCAAGATCAAACAGCCAAGTTGGTCCTTTCCCTGCAACATTGGGTTTATTTTCTAAAAAGGTTATGTGCAGGTTTTCTTCAACTCTCTTGGTTTCTAAATTGTATACCCTAAAAGCCTTGCTTTGTAGAGAATACCCAACTAAAAACCCTTCATCTGATTTCCCATCAAACTTGCCCAGGTGGTCAATGGTATTCAAGATGGTCACATGGCACCCAAAAGGTCTTATGTAGCTTATGATTGGAATTTTACCAGTTACAAGTTCATAAGGTGTCTTATTTTGAGGCTTTGTCACTAATACCCTATTAAGGACATAACAAGCAGTACTAACTGCTTCAGCCCAAAAAGTGTTAGGTAAAAATGAATCTGCTAGCATAGTTCTAGCAGCCTCAATAAGGGTCCTATTTTTTCTTTCAGCAACTCCATTTTGTTGTGGAGTTCTGGCATTACTGTATTCCCTCTTGATCCCTTTTGACCCACAGAATTCAATAAAATCCCTGTTCTTAAATTCTGTACCATTATCACATCTAATTGTTTTAACCTTTTGATTTAATTGGTTCTCTATTTGTCTTATAAAGTCCTTAAGGATTCCACTAGTTTCATCCTTAGTTCTTAAGAAGAACACCCAACTAAACCTGCTAAAATCATCAGTGATAACCAGGCAATAAGTCTTATGGTTTAAGCTCCTTACAGATGTAGGTCCAAACAAATCCATATGAAGAAGCTGTAAGGAGTGACTAATAGAGCTCACTGATTTGGCCTTACAGGAGGCCTTGTGTTGCTTTCCTTTCTGACAAGCAACACAAGTGTGGTCATTTTGAAAAATCTTTGAAGGTAAACCTCTTACAAGGTTTCCCTTCACAAGTTTGTTTAAGTTTTTAAAGTTAACATGACCCAACCTCCTATGCCATTTGTTAGATTCATCAATTGTGGCCTTTGCAATTAAACAAGCTAAACCTCCTGAAGGAACAATGTTCTCTAAATTGAAACTGTACATATTGTTTTGTCTAGGGATTCTAAGTAATACTTGATTTTCATCAGGTAACTTAAATTCAGGAGACAAAACAAGACATTCAGAGTCAGTGAAAAGAACTTTGTTCTTCTTGTCACATATCTGTGACACAGAAAAGAGATTGAAATGCTGAAGTTCTTTCACAAAGCACACATCCTCAAAATCTAACTTTCCTGTTTTTATTTTACCTTTACCAGTTATGTAACCTTTACTTCCTCCAAAAGCAACAGGGCCACCATTAAAGTCTTGATATTCAGCAAGGTAGGCCTTGTTTCCAGTCATGTGCCTGGAACATCCACTATCAACTATCCCTTTGTTTTGTAAAGTTCTATGTGGATAATCCTGCACATCGAAGAAAAGAGATTAGTTTCTCTTAGGGACCCAAGCCTGTTTGGGCTTGAGTCTGCCTAGTGGATCTTTGAAAGTGAAACAATTTCTAAGACTTGATTCACTATTGTATTTAGAGATATTTTGCCAGTAATATCTTTTTGGTCTCTAATTACAACTTGCTGAGGGCTTAACAGCAGTTTCCCTTTTTCCCCCAACAACACTAATTGCATTTACCTCAGCAGTATTAACCTTTTGATATGAAAATTTTGTTCTAAGTGTTGTTGTGTGATGAAAAGGCCTTGATAATGGTGAATGAGTTTTATAAAAAACATTTGATGGTCTAACTCTATTCACAATAGACTTAACAGTATTAACTGTCATAACAGCATTAGTTGGTACTGCCTGTTTGTTAAAATTATGCCTAGCAGTACTAACATTGTTAGTACCGCTAGCTCTAGCAGTACTAACATTGTTAGTACCGCTAGCTCTAGCAGTATTAACTGGAATTTTGCCAGTTCTAGTTAGTACTGCTGTAGGAACAAATTGGTTTTTATGATTCACTCTTTGCACATTGTTCCAAATTGGTCTAATCTCCTTTTGACTAGACTTTATCCTCATGCTATTGTTTAACTTAGCTTGTTTAGCCATCCTTATAACACCCTGTGTTTTCAAGTCTTTGGCGACGTCGATAAATATGCTATTTATTTTTAGTGTTGTACGCGTTTGCTTTAACCCTTTCTTGTTATTGTAAGGATTTTCTATAATAATGTGTGAATTGTTTTCTTAACAGTTTCCTCTAGGGTTTTTACTTTGCTTATTAAGTATTAGCAAAACTAGGTTGTTTTTTTGTTCTTGTTCTTTTTGTAGGTTGAAACAAATGTTCATCTTCACTATTGATTCATTACTCCTTAATTATAGGAGCATCCAGACCAAACCTTGGGTTGATATACTACTTTGGGTTCATTTCAGTTGGTTCAGGCAAAGTTCATGTGTTTCAACACTATAATATGATTTCAAAGTATTTCAATGTCACTGGTTTGGTTTCAGATTCCTAGGTTAGACTCTTGTTTTTTCGCGGGACCAAATGTTAAATCTGAGAGTAATCTTTGTTACATCAGGTCCAGGATGCATGTAATTCCTGTATGGGTGGGGGTACAGCATGCATTCCTCCTGCTTACTTACCTATCATACAAAAGGTTTGTTTTTCTAACTCACTTTCCTTTATTCATAAAAACACTTTGTAAAACTTCATTTTCATACTCAAAATGCCATCATAAGTGATCCCTCATACCAAGCCAAATTTTTCATTAGCACTCTATTAGGGTATTTAGTAGTTTACCAAGATTCTTAGAAGAGTTGTGCCATTTTTCTACTTTAGCTTTTAAATCTTCTTTTTCTTTTTGAGCTTCTGCCAATAGTTTCTTATGGTATATTAGGACGTATGTTTTATCATCTAAGTCTATTTTCATAAACCTTATCTTTTCTTCATACCAAAGTTGACCTTGTTGATGAGCAACTAATTGTGCTTCAACTTTCTTTAGACCTTGAGTATATGCCTTTATTTCTATGCTTGCATCACTAAGTTGTTCTCTCTGTGCATCATATAGTTTTTTAAGTTTAGCATAAGACTCTTTACACTCATTTGAACATGAAGTTACCTCTGTGTCTGATCCTGAGCTGTTGCAAGCCATCAAAGCATAATCTTTTTCTTCTTTTTGAGTGACGGTCCTATGATCCTTCCCATAGATAGTCACCAATGCTTTTGAGTCTTCCTGCTTACCAGGATCTCTCCCATCCTTATTGCCAGAGTTCTAAGCATCTCTCCTCCTACTATTTTGATTTCCCTTGGTTTTACACTCTTTAGCAAAATGGCCTATCTTATGACAATTGTAGCACTCGACTTTAGTTTTATCAAAACCAACTAGTTCCTTTGCATCAAATTGTAGCTTTCTACTAGTCTTTTTGTAGAACTTTTTTTCTATTCTCTTCCGAATCATGGCCACCTTCCATTTCAAGTCCATCTTCTAAGTCAAATTCATCTAAGCTGTTCCAAGGTCTCATGATCTAATTGAGGGGCAACTAGGTTGATTTGCAAGTATAGGAGTATAATGAAGTTTTTTCATACTTGTGAGTTTTGACTAAAGTATTAGAAACACTAATAAACGGACTAACATTCATTTCAGTAGTGCTGGTGTTCTCGAGATAAATGCCACATTTTGCGTGCTAAAGGATGATGCAGTAGAGCCTTTTACATCATTCACAAAGTATCTTAGATTATTATACAGTTCATCAAAGCTGTGAACTGTCCACTCCTGGCTTGGTCATCATGATTAAGGAAACTTGAGACCAGGCAGAAGGTAGAGATCTAAGGAATTTCTGATTTGCATCTTATGGATACACCTGCCCCATGAATCTCTAATTGACTCAGAAGCCTTTGGAACCTCTCATACCCTTTATGCAGTCCTTTTGAGTTTGATACAGAGAAACCTTCATACTGTTGCTTTAGAATATACTTTTGCACCTTCTTTGATTTGTCATTTCCACCAAATCTGGATTTGATGGCATCTCACATCTCTTTTGCATCAGTCATCTTATGAAATTTAGCAAGACGATCTTCTGGTAAAGCCATAAGCAAAGTGGTCCTAGCTTTTCTTTCTCTTTCTCTGGCTAGGATCTCTTCTGCAGTCCTTGGAGGCAGAACCTTGATTTGACCTTGTGTATCTGTGGTGATTGATACAGGACCATTCCCATTTTGTATAACTTCCCAGATTGGATAGTCTATATGGTCCAAATAATGTTCCATTTTCAAGGCCCATATATCGTATTCTCCCTTTTTGAGAATAGGAAGTTTGATGGTTGATACAGTATGAGGAGTTTGTTGTGTTGGTGTTTGTGATGATGATGATGGTGGTGGTGGTGGTGGTGGAATTTCATCTTGTGAACCAGACATGATTAGTTTTGTAAGATAGAGATTTATAACTGGTTTTTGTTCTTCTTACTCAAAGTTTCTCACAGGCTCTGATACCACTTGTGAGTCTCAAACTGAATAGATCTTTGCAGCCTTACATAAGGGTGATAGCCAACTTGTATAAATACAGATTGACTATATAGAAACACTGACTATGAATACCAATTGTATATGCGGAATCCCCCCTACCACCCCTCCCCCCCCCCCCCCCCCCCCACCCCCCACCCACCACCCCCCCACCCCACGCCAAACCCAACCCTCCACAACACCCCCCCCCCCCCCCCCACCCCGACCCCCCTCCCCCCCCCCCCCCCCACCCCCCCCCCGCTACTCCCCCCCATCCAAAACCCCCCCCACCCTCCCCACCCCCCCCCCCACCCTCCCCCCCCCCCCCCCCACCCCACCTCCACCCACCTCGCCCCTACACCCCCCCCCCCACCATCCACCCCCCCAAACCCCCGCCCCCCCCAAACCCCCATCCCACCCCCCCTCCCTCCACAACACCCAATATTACCACCAACACCCCCACCCCACCCCCCCCCCCAACCCCCCCCACCCCCACCCCCCCCACCCCCCCCCTAACCACCCCACCCCCACCCCCCCCCCCCCCCCACCTACCCCCCACCCCCCCCCCACCCCCCCCCCCACCCCCCCCCCCACCCCACCCCCCACACCAACCCAACCTCCCCACCACCCCCCCCCCCCCCCCCCCACCCAACCCCCCCCCCCCAACCCCCCCCCCCCCCCACACCCTTCCCCCCCCCCCCCCCCCCCCCCCCCCACCACCCCCCCCCCCACCCCCCCCTCCCCCCCCACCCCCCCTCCAACCCCCCACCCCCCACCCCCCCCCCCCCCCCCCCCCCCCCCCCCCCCCATCCCCCCCCCCCCCCCCCAACTCCCCAAACCCCCCCCACCCCCCCCCCCCCCCCCCCCCCCCCCCCCCACCCCCCAACCCCCCCCCCCCCCCCCCCCCAACCCCCCCACCCCCCACCCCCCCCCCCCACCCCCCCCCCCCCCCCCCCACCACCCACCCAAACCCCCCCCACCCTCCCCACCCCCCCCCCCCCCCCCCCCCCCCCACCACCCCCCCCCCCAACCCCCCCCCACTCCCCCCACCCCCCCCCCCCCCCCCCCCCCCCCCCCACCCCCCCCACCACAACCCCCCCCCCCCACCAACCCCCCCCCCCCCCCACCCCACACCCAACCCAACCCCCCCCCCCCCCACCCCCCCCCCCCACCCCACCCACCCCCACCAACCCCCCCCCCCCCCCCCACCCCCACCCCCCCCCCCCACCCCACCCCCACCCCACCCCCCCCCCCCCCACCCCCCCACCCCCACCCCCCCACACCCCCCCCCCCCAAACCCTCCACCCCCCCCCCACCACCCCCCCCCCCCCCATCCCCCCCCCCCCCCCCCCACCCCCCCCCCCCCCCCCCCCCCCCTCCCCCCCCACCACACCCCCCCCACCCCCCCCAAACTCCCCCCCCCCCCCCCCCCCCCCACGTGCCTTCACCATTGTTGACGTGGCCTTTGATTGGGAGAGGTTAAATAATCCTTTGATAAAGACTGTTTTGTCCCTTCATTTGTGTTAGTGAGCTCATGAATTGACCTAAACACCCTTTAATTTAGAAAACCCCTTTGATTTACCCTGGATGGTGAAATGGGGAAGAAAGGTGAACAGTAACCGGTTTGCGCCCTTTCTTTGACAGTTAAAACTGTTGGACTTTGGCATTCTTATACTTTCAGTCCCTCTCTTTCATTTCCCTTTTTCAAGTTATAAATAACTTTCGGGATTTGCAAGATTGGCCCTTGTGGCTTGTTATGAGAGGAAAGTGACTAAGGATTTGGCTTCGGCTTGACTTTTCAGGCTTTGGCTTTGTACTCTTCTGATTCTCGTGTCCGTGCTTGCTCGTTTTAACTGTTTTCTTGTGATTTTTGACTTATCCGTGCCTGCATACCCAAAACACAAATACAAGCATATTTTTGCCATTTTTGGTCTGTTTTGGGTTTAATTGGGTTATTTTAGGTATAAATGGATATGTGTATTTTACACTTATCAGTGGTGGTGGTGGAATATCATCTTGTGATCCAGACATGATTAGTTTTGTAAGATAGAGGTTTATAACTGGTTTTTGTTCTTCTTACTCAGAGTTTCTCACAGGCTCTGATACCACTTGTGAGTCCCAAACTGAATAGATCTTTGCAGCCTGCTAAGGGTGATAGCCAACTTGTATAAATACAGATTGACTATAGAGAAACACTGACTATGAATACTAATTGTATATGCGGAATCTACACAATAGTATTAAGAAGAACAATGAATAAACTAAACTTTGATTTCTATTAATCTGTTAAAGTGATTACAGATTACTAACTATGAGATATGATTGTATGAGATGTATATTGAACTGATATCTCTAACTATGCCGTAAGGATTCCTTTTATAGACCAAGGATAAACCCTAATAGGCTTACAAAACGCATAAAAGATAATACATATCTTTTCCTATAATATCTCATACATATCTCTTAAACGGTACTAACTATTTTCTACTAACTAAAACTATCGGTACTAAGTATTATCACTAACGGTACTAAGTCAGGAATGAATAATTCCCAACAGCTATCACTAACCATATTCCTTCTCAGGTTGATTCATCTGTTAGGAATTACATGTCAAGACATATTTTGCATGTGCACCCGACTCAAGCCACTCCAGCCTCTGCACAAGAACAGCAATACCAATTATATCTGACCATGAGAGACATTCCTTAGTTGCAACAGGATGACTTACCAATTTGGCTCGCACTCAAGTATATGTTTAAAAGACTTTATGTGTCCGATACTCCTTGTAGACCTTCTGTCATTCACCTAACAGATCAGGACGATCCTCATGATGATGCTTATCCTGAGGGGGAGAATGATGCAAAAAGGCAGAAGATGTCTGAGCATGGAACCTATGTCTTTGGAGAATCTTCATCCGGTCAAGCAAATGAAAGTGAATCAGGTCCATCAATGTCAGGCAATCAAGAACAATTAGATGACTTTGATTTGTGGACGGATTCTTATGCCACAAATGATGATGAACTTCCAACTAAGAAAGTGTCACAAGAACTTGTGAATGAAATGTCACAAACTGTTGATGAAGCAAAACTACGCAAAGTTGTTAATGAAATGTTGAGACAATGATGCACTTCAGGAGATGAGCATCAATACCACATTGATCAGATGCAAAACTTCTTAAAGAATGATATTGTATAGGAAAGCATGAAAGAAATCTTAGTTTCACCACATCCACAAAAGCTCACTTCAGTCATCCAAAGCTGCCAAAGAGATCCTAAAGCTCCTGCGCTATCTCTGGTTAATCAAGATCTATTGTACCTAAAGAAAGGAAGCTCAGGACCTGAGAAGATTGTGATGTCTCTTCATAAGTTTCCTGCAGTTATCTTTTCTGATGATGATATTGAAGAAAGAACTTCTAGATGGGTAGATAAATGTGTGAAGAAGTTTAACCCTTATGCTCGATACAATGTCGAACATTGGAAGAATCCACATGCAAAGATCTTCTACATCAAGAAACAAAAAGAGCCCGGAAAGCCAAAGGAGTAGTCTACTCAAATTCAAAGATTGTTCAAATCATCAAGACTTATTGGGAACTAGGACATGAGCACAAGTTTATAACAGAGATTGTTGCAAGAAGAGCAAATGGTAGCATAGTGTCAATTACAGAGTCAGATTACAAGAACCTCAACAAGAATGATATTGAGGATATGTATCTGCTAATTGTTAATGGCAAGGTAGACGACTATGCTAAGACTAGATTGTTGTGGTCATTGTTAGTCTTCATCAGGAGTACAGTGATCTGGGAAAGAGTACATGATTTCCAGCTAGGTGTGGAAAGCTATCAACAGAAGGTCAATCTTACTGCACCAACAATCACTTTCCCAGGCATTAAGAAGTACAAGGTGTTCTTCATCGTCTCTAAGCCTGTGTATGGCATTATATACAAGAACAGCAAGAAAGAAAAGAGAGTGATGAGACATCAAGAAATTCATAAGTTTTGTGATGCTACATTAAAAAGAGTCTTGGAAGGGTTGAAGAGCTACAATAATGATGTGAAGCATGGTTATGTGACTCCAAGTCTCAGTAAAGAAGATGTTGAATACCTGCAACTGTTTGAGGAAGAGATTGATGAACGGTTGAAGCATCAAGATCAGATGAGACGTTGGGAAATGTACGTGAACGGAAGACCACTAGGATCAAGAAGGGAACGCCTAGAAAAATCGACCCTTAGGGGGAGATTGTTAGGATCATAAAAGTGTCGATTATGATACTTTAAGTGGTTTTATTTATTATTAGTGTTTAGTCTTTATTTTATAAAGTAGAAAGCAGTTTGTAATAAGAAGAAATATGCTAAAAGTAAAAAAATAGCATATTATCTAAAGAATAGGGACTAAATTGAAAAATTATGAAAACAAAGGAAGGGAAGCCAACCTCCCTCTCCTATAAATACCCACCTAATCATTATTAGGTGGTTAAGGCTTATAACAAACTTACTTTCCCTCCTTTTTATCTTATGTATAAAATTTAAAAATTGTGAAAGACTTGCCTTCATCTCTTAATTCTCTCTATCCTAAATCGTTCTATATCGTGTGATTCAAGCTAAAACAAGACCTAATATTTTCTCTCTTTAGTTACTTACATATTGGATTGATTCATTTGTTTATTGCTTTGCTATCATATACATACTTGTATATCTATTGAGTTCACATAAGAAAATAAATCTATGTTTTAATTTTAAAACGGTAAAAAACTATTCAATCCCCTTCTAGTTTTCCACAAAAACAACAACATTTAATCATGTATTAGAGTTATCACACAGCTTAAATACAAACACAAAACCATAAAAATTACAGTTCCAAAATAAAAAAAAAGAAACCAACATACCATCCAATAACAAATCTGGTAGCCGAATAGCTTCTTGAAACATCAAAACCCCAAACGATCAGCACTCCTCAAGATCCACAACACCTAAAATATAACATGTATG